>JABFPJ010000032.1:0-91429 GCA_022817425.1 Gryon sp. ZL-2020 | reverse complement strand
TTAAGCAACCATTGTTTAGAATCTAAGCAACCAGTGCTTAGAACTAAGCAACAGTAGCCATACAGTGACAATAGAATGTGTACCCTTAATTTTAAGTTATTGTTACTGTTTACTTGTCTCCGTGTATATACACACACTATATATATATATGTCCATTCCCATGATAAAAAATGAAAAACTTTCTCTTTTTGTGATGACTCAAAATCAACCGCACGTCTTTGAGTCTCGTACAATACTGTGCAATATGTCTTTTTTCCCTATATATATTTACCACAATTCTTTTTTTGGGAAATCAAAACAATAACATAACGACCTATTTTATTTTTGTTTTCTTTTTTTGTATTCTTAATATACATTTACATTTCTTTAAATTATAATACATAATCATCTTTTTATCTTTTAATAATGACAATACTTTTTGTAATTATAATGTTTTGATGATCAAACACAAGAAAAATATTGTATAAAACTACATGGGGGTCGTAACTGTAAACATTTTTTTCGTCACTCGGGGAGAGAAAGCACCCTTTCATTCCCTAGGGTTTTCAGAAAACTGCATTTTCCCCTCTCTTATAACGAAAAATATCGTACGCAACATTGGAAATAATTGGAAATCCGTTTACAAGCCTCGTCTTCGTCTCGTCTTGTAAACTTCCGCTCGGAAAAACGGATTCCCGATTTCATCTCCAATGTTGCAAAATATACAAATATTTTGTCTAAAATTTTTAGAAAAAGCTCAAAATATATATTCAACATCATCAACCCTACATACCGAGAAAATTTGAGCCCAGTAGTTTTGGCGTGATGAGGTAACAGCAAACAAATATAGATTGAAATTTATATATCAGTAGGATTGTAATTATTAACTAACTTTTGTACTATTCCTCTTTAAAAAAATTTTTATTCTATGTTAAGAATAATAATTTAAAATACAGATAAACTATGTATAGTTAAAACGTCAGGAAAATATTAGTTAATATTATTTTTGTTTATCTATAGTCTAAAGAAAAACACACAAGAACATTAGACGCATATTCGGAAACAAGTATGTGGTTGATGTAAGAGATACCTCTTATAAAAGTATAAAATGTAAATAATAGCATTTTTTATTATTTATTTGAATATATGACATATTAAGTAATGGGATTGAAATAATATCGAATTCGAAATTATTTTTTATTTTATTTCTAAATAAATATATTATCAGTTATTTTTGTTATAAAATTTGAAATGTTTTAATTAAATACGTAACTGAAAGTATATAAGCTGGTTATGGATAGGTAAGAAATCAAAGTTCACTCACTTAAGGTTGTACTAACAATCGTCATTTATTTATCGTTAGTGCAATAGAAATACTGTTACAATACATCGTAGAAATTGTGTACGATTCGTGACGACGTTTATACAATAATATTGATGGATAATCATTAGTCTTAGTGTTTCTATTCATATTAGTCGTCGTACATCGACTCAACACTAACTTAATAATCGTATATTTGCTCGTACATTGAATTCGTAGATGCATTTTTATAGCCTCAGTTATGTATACTTGTTAGCAGAGCGGTTTATTGGGCTCTTCATTGGTTGTACAGTTGTACTAATACGCGGCAGACGTACCAAAAAATTGAGTCACAATACAAATGTACAAAAATTTTTATTTCAATTTTATATTGTAATACAAAACTCTATTATTCTAATTATAACGTCATATCAAAATGTAATCCAATTATACATTATTTTTAATGGCAGTATAGTCTTTCAAAATTTTTTTTCTGATACTTTTGTTGTCTTATCTTCTCAAAGAACGCAAGATAAAACAAAACTGACTCTTCATAGTTGGATCCTGCGCGCATTGCTTCTGCGAAACGCAAACTACAGATGCAAGTTAACGAGAGAAGATGAATAAATAAACTTAAATGTTAACATTGTAAATTTAATCGTTCTTGCGTGAAGATTAATGTACATATTTTAACAAACGTAACGCAAAATGGAGTAATCCTTCACTTTGTGATTAGAAATACCAAACAAAAAAAAATGAAATTGAGTACAATTGATTTGAATTTTCACATGTATTTTTAATTTAATTTGAATGGCCTTATTTTAATGTTCATTTACAGATGTTAATCTTGTTTGATATTCCCAACAAAGAAGACTAGATCTGCATTTCAGAGAATCGCGTTACTCTTTTGCGTTATGTCTTCTGAAACCATTTATACACACTGAGTATTACTCAATAAGTTTGGTATTTACAAAAGAATTATCTTAGTCGTGAAATGAATATTATTTTGTGTTGTTAATAGTCAACATTTAATCTATTTCGATTTCTTAATAACTAACGTTAATATTATATTACTTATACATATTTTCAATATATATATATTCATATATATATATAATCTACACTTGCATTCTAATTTTAATTCGATACTGTACAAGTACTTCAAAGTCATAGGTATAATTAAAAATGATGTCAATTCGTGCACTTAAGGTAATTTAAGAAGAAAAGATTATTTAAAAATAGAATGTTATAAAAATATAAAACTAATAACAATTATTTACTTTTGTTTATAATTGCCTAACTTTCAAAGAGTATTCATTTTTAACGATTTTTTTCTCACTTTATCAATATTTTTGAAAATTAACAATTTATATAAAAAAGTATCAAATTCACAATCTCGTATTTTATGTTGAAAGATTTTTAAATAAAAAAAATAGAAATATTTTTAAGGTTATATTTTTATTGTAATAAAAATTGTAATGCACGCATTGTAAGGGAATTCGGAAATAGATCTATTAACTATTATGATTAATCCAAGGTGAAAATTTTTGCAGTGAAATGAAGTAAAAGTTTTGATATTTACAGAAAGGAAGCAGCAAGTATAGCTGCACATTCGCTTTGTATCGTAGATTATCATCAGAATAAAGTTACTAATTGTTTGAGAGACTAATTCACACGATATCGGCTACTTACAATACTTCTGTTTTCGTGTACTATTTAATAGACTTTCACGCATGCGCACAAAGTATAACGGATTTCGCGCGTTTCGCTCGTTGGGTTTGAGCCAACAAAAACTCACGATTCCGAATCACATTCAAAACGTGCTCTTAACTTTTCGTTATCACAACGTTACATAACGCTTTTTATAGTAAGGAACTAAGGTTAGGGTTAACAACGATATCTCTGTAATTTTGTGGGAGAAGAGCCAAATATTTATCAATTTCAACAATTTTTTTTGTTCAGATCAGCTCTTCTAATAAATAATTGTTAGAGTTAAAAATGTAGTAGATTGTAAACAATTGTTTAAAGTCAATTTTCCTTTCTTTAAAAAAGATATTCCTTACGTTTTTGATATTTTTATCTAACGTTTAATTTAAAAAGTATAAAAAAATAAAATTTCACAAATTAAAAATTTAGCGCTTAAAGTATATGATAATTAAAAATTATCACTAGAAAAACATGTAAACTACACTTTTAACTCGACAAATCGAAAACACAGTTGTCTCTGAGAGACGAATTGTATTCTCGACGATTTTACTATCTAGATTATGACGCGTGTCAACTACTTTCAGTATGTGCGTTCGACGTTGCGTCTTTTCGCAAGACAAGATTTTGCGAGCGTGTGTCGTTTTTATAAGTTTCTCCGTCGCTTTCGGTTTGCAGATGAATCTTGAATTACGGATTCAGAAATATGATGAAAATCGTAACAAATGTAACGAACGCGCTGAATGCATAATGCACCTGTTACAATAGCGCGCACTTTTCGCGAGGATGATCATTTTCTCATCGTCAATCACACGCTTTTGGGTTTTCTTTCTTTTTTTCGATTTTAATCAATACTTTTACAGATCAAATTTATACACACGTTACATTTGTTAAATTTTTCTTAAAACGCGCTAAATTACACAAACTTAAACAAACTATGTATGCAGCAATCTTTTAAGTGAAATCTTATTTATTATGAATTTTATTGTTTAAACTAAACATTGTAAGTCTTATAAAACCGTCACAATATTTTTTTCCATTTATAATGAAACTTATAAATTACGGAGATATTGAAAAATACTTTTTCAATATTTCAATTTTCTCGATATATAAAATAAAAAAATAAAATTAACAAGTTGAAATAAAATAAATAAACAAACATAATTATACTTAAAAAATAATAAATCTTTTAATATCAATTAGAATTACAAATTTAACTTCTGTTAAAATTTACGATATACGAATTTGTACTCATTGAAGGTTGCAACTGTTTCTTATCTATATTTATAATTTAAAAAACCCGTTTAAAATTATATTATCTTAAAAATAATGATGAATCAATGTAGGAAAATGCAAAAAAGTAACAATTTAGACTAATTCGTCATCAGAAGATTGGACTTAACAGAGGCTGCAGATTGCACATTTCTTTATTTTGAGTAGTTTAGCGCGTGTATTGCGTAGTGGCACGAAAGTGAACACCACTTTAGCAAGGCAATTGAAAAGGCATCGGTTCCCTTGTGTGTATTGTCTCGAATTGTCAATGTTGACTTGCCTGGATAACGCATGTAAGCATCGTGATTCATTCGAAAATGTACCGTTTAAATAAAAGTGACGAAATGAAACAGATGAAATGAAACGTTGACATAACTGTACGAAATTACGAGAAGAAAGCTACGTAAAATATAAATATAAAAGAATGCAACAGGAAAAAAAAGGCAAAACGAAAAAAAACGAAAGAAAGAAACACAGAAAATAAATAAAAAATAACGTAAATGATGAAAAAAGAATAGTCGAACAACGTCGTGTCAAGTTGCGAGGAGGCGTGCGTGGATTAAGTAGAATCAAGAGTCAGCTTACAGCAACAATTTCTAAGCATCTAGCTGGTTATCAGCACCGGGGAAAGACTTTGTTTTTGAAAGGGTTGCGAGATAAGCGGTTATTTTCGCTGAGGCGAACAAAGAAATCGCGAAACGTGATCCTACGCCTTTTCGCAATGTGACGCTTAATACAGTTTAATGGTCGACGGATGACAAAGCGAACTAAAAATAAATACATACATCGATACAGTCTATTGATTTCGAAGCGCAGGTTAGCGAAAACGAGTTAAAATGAGCGGACGAATTTGTGTTACGAGTTGAATATTTATATATATATTTTGTTTTGTTTTTGTTGTTACTTTGTTTAAAATATAACTGAACACAGTACGAGTATCAAACTTTTGCATTCGCGTTCACATGGATGATCATGCATGTTTCTTCGGCAAATATATACGTTACGGATTAGACGGAGGGTATGATTTTATTGAAGAAATTACTCGGCAGAATAAATGGCACGGTATTTGTAGCTTTTTGTTAGAAGGCAGTGTGTTAATTCTTTACAGAATTTTTTGTTCTGTTATTGTGTTGTAAAGTGAAAATGGATGAGTGAACGCGATGTTACGAATAAAAAAATGTTTGTTATAAACGTGCAGCAGTATAGCAAATTGATCGTAAATGCAAAATGTATGCTTCTGAATATGTACTTATATAAGTCATTTCTCTTAAAAATTCGTACAATTTTTACATTCATTTAAACACGAATAGAATCGTATTTCTTGTTTATGCTTTAACATTATAAATATAAAAAAATGAATAAAATTGAGTTTAAAAAATTAAAGAAATATTTCTCAAACATTTTATAACCTACATTTTGGCATACAAGTATTTTTGTACATAATTTTGTTTCATGCTGAGTATTCTTTATACCCAAAATCGATCCTGCTCTCAAATACTATCCCACGACAATCTCAATAAATTAATAAATAAATAATAAAATCATTGTCTCTGCGCTTCGGTACTTTGGGCTCATCTTTTGTCAAAATGATCTCGCCGCGTCGCCTTCTCCAAGCTGACTCTCGATAACGTATCTAAAATCGTCGAACCTACCTTTAATACAGCCTTTAAATTATTTCGAGGTTCGCTCTTGATCATGATAATTCTAACATTTCAACGAGGAAATTTTTCTTTCTTAGCAAAAGTTATGCTTGCTAATGTTATTGGACAATTTCTTAAGTTGCTGGAATTTCTTTTTTCAATCGTCAGTCTGTTACGAGTGTTTATAAAGATTGTTTTTACTTTCTAAATAAGTTTTAGCAGATAGTTTCCAATGGAGCAGTTTTTGTGCTGGGATTTTGTGTTACACTGTCGCCCATACTAGGCATCCCATGACTGGTTGTGCTAAGTCCATTGCCTTGTCGGCCTGCATTGGTTCTTGGATTTCTGCTGCAAAGTCGTTTTAGAGCTGACCTTACTTGGGGTTGACATCCAACGACGACAAAGATGAATACGCCTTGAAAAGCATTGATCATGTCGGTGACGTACCATAGATAATTCGGTCCACCGACTGCCCAAGAAATGACATCCATTACCCAAGTAACTCCCATTACTACTACGAGTTTCATGCATACTCGTCCTAATGCGGCTCTGAAATCATACAAATAAACACAATACTTATCATTTTTGGTGCATAAACATTATACATTTAAAAAAAATATTACGTTTATATAAATGTAATTTTTACATTGATATGTAAAAATATGTATTTGGTAACATAAATTACACAATTGTGTAGGAAAAAAATTCAAATGGAGCACTGAACAAATTTTCTTTCTTTAAATTTTTGACCGACCTTTCTTAAATGTTTCAAAGCCGTAAAAAAATTCTATTAGCTCCCCCAAAAGAAGAAGTCATACATCACTTAAAATTTGATACGTCCGGAAGATCCAAACGTTAAATGAGTTAGTGCGCGAATATGATTTCATTTTACGTTTTATCTTGCAAAAGTAGAAATCACATTTTCTACATTCATTGAAATTCGAAACTTCTACTTTTTGCAATTCGTTAAACAGGGAAAACTTTTAAACTATTAATGTCTATCATAAATAAATCAAAAACTTGTCGTTATATATGCTTACAGAAGTTCACCAAAGTACACATTGCGATCGAATGCAAATCGTCAGATAAAAGTTAGCTTTTACACGAAAAATTGGAATAAATAAATTATAAGAGCCATATATGAAACAAATTAAAAATAATAATGACGTTATCAAAATCAGATTAAAAAAAACTTCCAATGAAACCGCGTTTGAGCGTTATGTTGAGATAAAAAAGCGTGCCGGACGAAAACAAAAAAATTGTAAAAACGAAGAGCAAATGAGATAAGTGAATTAAACATCAGCGAATAATTGTATCTATTTGTTGAAATCCGGTGCAAAAGTTTCACTTTCATCAGCCGTGCCTTTCATCGGGATTATTTAATCATTTTCTGAGTGAGAATGAGAGTTGATGTTGCGTCTCCAAATAATGGAGATCTGTGGTGTGGCTCGAAAAAGTCCGAATGTGTAACGTTACTTTTTTTCCGTACAAATTATTGCATTAAAACGTCGCGTTGCACGTAGGATAATATTCTATTTCCATGGCGCGACTAATTATTATGAATAGTCGCGGTTATGCGCGACCGAGAGCGACAATGAGCCGCGTGCGCGTAATGCGAGTGGCCGACCGCTCATATTTCGCGAATTTCAACCGCGACATGACAGAAATAGCGCTCTCGCTTGCAACCACTGAAAGACTAAAGCCATGAGACGAGACATGAAATTGAGTCATTACAAAAGAGTAGCATCATAGCAAACTACTACCTTATCATTTTTCATACGATAAAAGACGATATTTTTTTATAAATTCGTTATTTCCGTTTACTTTTTATACTATTTTTTTTCATGATATAGTTACATTATGTAGGCTTTTGTAATTACATATTGTAATTATATTATAGCTTTAATTTCGACTTTAGAATTAGGTGTTTTATAAATAAATTTTCCAGAAATAAATATGAATAGAAAATAAAACGAAAAACTCCGAAACTATTCAGACAAAAGTGAAGTAACTGAGTGATGTCAGACAGAGTTTGGCCCGGACAGGATTGCTAAATGAACTTTATCAGCATGATTACTCGCAAATCTGTTCAACTAAGATTTGAAGACCTTCTTTTTTCTTTCATATTATAATACTTTATTATACTGAAAAGCTACAAAATTTGTACGAAACTCTCTATCTTTTAAGCTTTATTCATGATAATCCATTATCTCTTTATATTTTTAATGTAAAATTAATCTGACTAAAATTACGTTTTGTTTTATTTATATTACGACTTCTTAACAAAAAAGATTAATATGAGTAATTAAAATTGTTTAAAAGTAAATAAAAAAGACATACTCAAGTGAAATAAGCGAAAAATGTAATAGCAAGTAAAATGACCAGTAATATATATTAGACTTATACAAGTTTATTTGCGCACTATCAAAAAATGTTCATTATCGCTCATCCCAACCCTCTAAAAGTGAGTATCGCAATACCATACACACAATAGTTATAAGGGCACAATATATATAAAAAGTTTTTCCCCTACTTTTGGACTTATCGCACAAAATCGGGGTTTTATATTGCCCAGCAGCAAGTATGTGACCCGATGCGTGTAACCCCAAAAAGTAATATCGTCAGCACAAATCAAGACTGGATTCAAAGATTCATTCAGTAAGGGCAACACCGGAACTTGGAAAATCATCCAATAAATGTTGATGAAAGCATAAGACATGAAATTGACCGAAGTTTCGAGATGAGCAATACAGTTGCAAACAGAATATCGAGATTTTTTCCCCGTAATTTTATTTCAATTTCCTTCACTTATGAATAACTTATTAAAATTGCGTTGTTCAAAGTTAAAAAATTCACTAAATTTATATAACTAAAATATAATTTAATGGTAGATTATGAAATTAAGGTAATCCAGTATATGTGAAACAATATTACACATTTATGATCATTTAAAGTGGAATTAAATTTAATGTAATAATAATATATAATAAAAATGTCATATATATAAAATTTATGTTGTCCTTCTCGTATTAATTAAACGACGAACAAATAGGAACAAAAACGGGAAAGCACTTGGTATACTTAATACCATTTATCCCGAAATTCTATAAAAGCGCAATTCTCTAAAGCCCGACAAATCATAACCGCAGTCGTAATGAAAAATGTAGTCCTCGGTCCAAAGCAACATTGTTTCATCGTACTGCAAAGAAAAGCGCTGGGGAAAAACCGGTGAAAGATTGCTAGACAAATATATATCGTCGGCAGTTGGCAAAATGTAAAAAGGAACAGGGCCACGTTTGTCGCTGTTATTAAGAGCGAGACGAATCTCGTTAGTGGCGTGAGATAGAAAATTAATTGCCACTTCTAAGTGGCAACAACGTTCAACCGCCGGCAATGGAATAGCACGTGAATCAAGAATCCACGAGATCCAGGATAATTGACCTAATGAGACAGCTTGGATACAAGGATACGTAGGATGTGCAAGAAATGATTGAACCTGTCTTTCGTTTTTTTAAAAAAAGGACCATTTCCATTAGTGGTTCTTACCTTTTTCATACGCTCGAGTGACATTCGAAAGGACACTTTCGGTCCCGACTATGTGGCGGTAGCTTAATCGGATTCAATGTAATAAATGAAAATTATACTAATAAGAAAAGATACGATTCGTGTTTTTGTATTCTATTAAATACTTTTCGAAGAACTTTAAGAAGATTTGAAAGTGTCATGGTATTAATAACATAATTATGTTAATAACTCAAGATTATATTTGGGGATACCGAAAGAGATTTTAACCTCTTTTTTTTAACCTTTTAAGAACATTATATACAAAAATGAAGGATCACTTTTTGTTCATGTTAAATACTTGCATGTAATGATAAGGAAAATTTTATTCCAAAAGTTGAAAATAGAATAAAAAGTGTGAATTTATTCTCCCATTTTTATTTGTTCAATATGATAACTGCGTCGAGTAAAAATGGTCTCTTCTTTATTTTGATTTGTTATCGATTTCTATGAACATAATGCGATAAAAGCACTGGAAAGAACAGAAAAAAAGTGCAATGACTTTGGCAAATTTTCAGAAAGAATGCCGAGTAAATTTACACGAAGGTATAGATTTGATGGCATTCTCGTATATATTTGTGTAACAACGAAGGATGCAAAATCGAAGTTCGTCTTGTAGGGCCAATAACTCGTATGATCGTTGGATGCAATCGCATTCGATTATCGCCTATCCAATTTTACTCCGTGTCATAAATCTTCGATGCCTTCGACGCCCGTCACTTTCACGATCTAACGCGCCAAGAACGAATTCCAAATCTTCATTCGATTTCATGCACAGACATACGTTCCACGGCTTTCGTAAGTTACAAGCTTCTCTCGCTTTAATACTCGGTCTGCTTATTTTTCTAAGCGATTGAAGGAATTTCATATAGAACTTTGAAAACGGTAGGCGGAAAATCATGGATCTACATGTTATTTTCTACCAACGATTTAAATTTAGTTACATTTATATGAAATCCCCGGGCGCAATTTATTCGCCAAAATTGCTGCCATTCCGTTTCGTCTAATACCTTAGAAAATAACCGTGCTAGTTAATTTAATCAAGATGCAATTGTTTTCTTCTATTTTTAACACTGAGCTACAGCGTTTCCGTATATAATATTTTATGCGGTCGTTTATTTACTCATTTAACTATCATGTTCTAAATGGTATAAAATATATAAACTCGAATGATTTTTGTTTATTTAGAAACAATTACAAAAATAAATAAAATAAGGTTTAATTTTTTAATTAATTTATTATTAATATTAATTAAAGAAACGTATAAGATATTTCTTCTATTTTTTTCTTCTTTTCCTTTAAGAAGATAACTGCACCGAATCGTAAACAACATTTCGGAACTTTTGGTTATCTCAATTATAAAAAAATTATAAAAAGTAAGAAAGTGGTGAAATGATGGCAGAAAGCGGATTAGACGAGGAGTTGAAACAAGAATCTTGGGCCAAGATCGTGCTAAACGAAAGGAAGGGAAACGTGCCGAGAAATTGTTATCTGTATCCTTCGTCGTGGCTTCCACCGCTCCCTGGGGTTTGGTTTGCCCTAACGATTATTAACCTTGTTAAGTGCCGTTAACGAGTTTACCTATGTTTCGCGACCAAAACTTATGGCGCCGTGAGATAAACCTTTGTTTGCAAGATATTCCGCTACTTCTTCCGCGAATCGCGTTTTCGTAAATGGAATTGCACTTCTACATATTTTTGCACTATTTGAATAAAATGTTTTAAATGTACATTTTTTCATATTTATATAATAAATAAAAACATTTTATGTCAGCGAAAAGTTAATGATTTTAATTTGATTTTTATTTCAATGGAAAGTAAAAATAATACATAAATATATATATAGTAAAGGAAATAAATTACTATCTAAATTAGGATTCCAAAGTCGCACGTATTCGATTTTTTTCTGAATCAAGAGACACGGTAGTGTCTCTGTCCAAGTACAAAAAAAAAACGAACTTTTTTTGTGCGGTTGATATCTTCTGCTTCAAACTCAGCACTTGCAACATAACTAAAGGTTCCCTAGTGGAAAAAGAAGTCAGGATATAGTATGGATGTAGTCTGGATACACTTTGCCAGACTATATCCAGACTAATTTTTCCACGCGGGTTGCTTAAGGAACATTAGTATGATAATTAAAATTGAAGTGATATTTGTATGCACAGCAACTGTACATCGTACATCATGAAGTAATATTCGCGATCACGTTTCACTATCTACGTCCATTTGCGAATTCCTTCGTCATCAATAATCGAGATAAATTGACGATAAATTGCCAATCGACGGACCCAGTGCGATTAATACGAATGCGCGACGAAAAATAAACTACGATCTTGTAACGGTGATTTGGGCACGTAATAGTAATAACTTACATCAATCCGGGACTCATGATTTATTCGTGATTTTTCACACGAAAATTGATTCAATTCTTACGTGCCAATTAAAAGCATTCAAAAAGCAGCGAAACGTAAGAGACATTAATCGCGACGATCTAAGCGATTAATAAGATGCGACGGGAATAATGTAACCCGCCATTTCATTGAACGCTGATTTTGATAAAATGCTTTATTAACTGAGTTTATTATCATTTTGCACATTTTGCAAGTTTATAATAAATTAACGCACAATATAATTGCAAGCTGACGCTTCTTTTATTAATTGTTATTCATTAATTAAACTCGCATACTTCGATTAATATCTCTTGCTCTAATTTTTGTAGTCAACATAATATGTAACATATTTGTGATAAACGAGAGAAGATGAATTTTGATTGAAAGATTCAATCTCAACATTTATGATAAATTACTTCAATATTACAAAAAATTTTGCATAAATAATTACTTTCCGAAACATTTTTTCCTATTTTATTTAAATTTATGATAATATTAAAACTTGACTACTTATTATATATTAAATATTTCACGTGGGTTGTAAGTATCTTTTGATAACACAATGGAGTCTTGTAAGTTGATGGTAAAATCGATAATACTTAAATTGTATATTTCAAGGTTATTATTTTTCTGTTTTTTATAATGTTTAACTATTGAAATATATTTTACAATGCATTTTAGTCTACAGTATTTTGAAATTTTTATTTTATATATTCATGTATATATTTCTGTCAGTCAGCTTGTTTATAGTCATAATATATCATCGTGAACATAAATTGCACATCTAATTTTTTCATTTTTATTTTGCATTCTTTTAAATACAACATAATAAAAAGTACTATTTTTTCTTAAAAGAAGATTTATTTTTAAATCGCATGGAAATTTGACAGAACAATTACGTCAACATCGAAGAAAATTTATTGCATGTATTCAAATCTATTCCGGACCATTTACATAACTGCTTAATCCCCGAGTTAAGATGCTGCGTGCAAATGCGTTTTCTTGCCCACAAAAGGAGGCAGTGAACCTTCGCAAGTCCGGCGCAAAGTTAAACCGCGTCTGCCATTTGAGCCGATTTTTCAATGCAGAAACTGGAACCGGTCATCCTTGGTACTTCTCGTCCTTCGCGTCAAAATAACCATTTTGCGGGAAAACAGGCAATGTGTACGTGTCGCTGCGCAATAAAATTTGTCATGTTTACGTATTATTCTTCGTATTAACGTACTCGTAAAAGAAAGTACACGCACGGCAATACCACTTGTCGCGAAAAAAACAAGCAGAACAGTCTTATACGAAGGTACTTACAAACAAGACATTTATTCGATTTGACGTAAAATGAAAGTGTATGTTATACGTTTATACGAAGCTTAGTGTCCATTTAATGCCGTAAAATCAAATGATCGTTTATAGACGTTTTTATTTGAAATATCTTATGGCAATATAGCGAACAACTACATATATGACTTTTTAATACTTATTTTTTAAGAATAAGTAATAGTAATTTATTGTATTTCAGATGCCTTTAATTGTATCGTTTAATGGTTATTTTTAACATGAACAAATGAAAACGTAAATATATTTTACTTTAATCCGAATGCCTTTTTTTATAAATACAAAGTACAAATTGTAATCCCTAATGCGCATATGTTTTCGGCAAAAATTTATCAAGAGACGCGGTAGTGTCTCTGGCTAAGTGAAAAAAAAACTTGTTTTTTGTGCCGCCAGGACTACCGTGTCTCTTTTCAGAAACAATATATTTTTTCGAAAAAATATGAATTTGAATACATTTAAGTTCATTAATATTTAAAATATATATTTGGAATATATTTGTAAAAATATACGTAAAAATATATTTGCAAAATATATGCAAAAATATATTAACATACAAAAATATTTTTTTTTCGTCCGGGAATGAAATAAATTTTTTCTTTTATATAGAAATTTGAATACAAAATAGTAATATTTCATTGCAAAAATTCAATATGATAATGAAACTGTAATTCATCGATGTGAAATGAAAGAGTTATCGAACGTAGTTTGAAAGCTTTGTAATTAAGTTACAATAATTCGACGACAAAAGTGGCAGCTTGGAGGATGAAATGTTTTTCGTCTGGGAAAAAGTAAACGAGCGGTTGATTGGCTGAAGAAGGTATGCGTGGATTCGAACCGGGTACTTCTGCTACTTATATCACTTAGGGCGACGATAGTAGCGCAGAAGGAATTAAGAGCAACGACAGCGTGCAGGTGCCGTTTGCTCTAATTACAGTTGAAACTCGCAGTACTAATTTGTGAAGTGCCAGAGGTCAGAGTAAGGCGCTACGTGGCTATTAATAGAGTGATGCGGCGGAAATCTCCATCTTCATTCCGCAATGAAGAACAACCCGGAAAAAAGAAAAAAATCAAGAATGAAAAAAAGGGGAAATGATTCAATTATAATAATAAGAAAAGGAAACACTATGCTATTGAGAAAAATGATCTTTAATTAAAAAAAAGACCATTATTTTAACTAAACGTTTCCTCAGATGTGACTAATTTTAAAATAAAATGCATTAGTGTCACTTGCAAATTTAACGTATTGACTTTGGAAAATGTATTTAACTAAATGATATACATTTGGTGAAATTCGTTCTGCGTATAGCTTTGCATTTCTCTCTATTTATCTCGAGAAATTGAATTTCGCGTGTACAAATAAACGGCATGCTGCATCAAACTCTGTCATTGAACATGAATTTTGGAAAATATAAAAATAGTGAAAATAACAAAAAGGAAAAACAAGAAAAGAGAAGTGTGTAAATATAAATTGTCGTCGTTAAAGTGGAAATCCGTTTGATTATGATAAAAATTTAAATTGGATTCGCTCGTCACCGAGAAACGTGCAATTACTTTGACAATTTTATCGTACGGGACGTCTTGACAAAGTGTATTTCGTTTACGAAAATCTGGGTACATTGAGATACCGCGCATGAAACGTTTTCCCATCGCTCGCGATATTGCAGCGGCTGGTTCTTTTTTCGCGCGTTCTGCTCATTTTTGCGTTTTTCTTGTCGTTTTTTAACTTGTCTTGACACGCTCATTACAACCATCGCGCGCAACTTTTTTTGTGCACATTCGACATTTTTCTGAATTCGCGCTTTGGTTTTTGTGCGAGTTTGCGCTTCTGTCGTTCCTTTTTCTATCTTTTTCAAATCTTTTTTGTTTCTGTTTTATTTTCTTTATCGAGTGCCATATTTTTTAGTGTGACGATACATGTGATTAAATTTTATCAAACGTGCAAATGATTTTCTTTGGCAATAATTGCTTGTTTATTTTTCATCAATCATTGCCAAGATTAAATTAATTTATATTTATTTTAAAAATAAAATATTTACGGAAATTTTTGAACTTAAATTATTCGTATGTATTTTTTATATTTAATTATTAATTTAAATTAATTAAATTTTAATTTAAATTCAATTTTTAATATTTTAAGTAACTGTCTTACCTTTCAGTAGTGCTTTTGACGAATTCGCCTTTCCATAGTCCGCAGGTCAGTTCACGCGCCGTGGCGGCAAAAAAGATAAGATTCACTGCCAAAAGTACGCCGATTGGACCGAAAAAGTATGCTAATATTTCCATGTCACCTGAAACAAATAACAAAAGTCGTTAATACATTTTGTTTTTCCCCAGCATTTTGAAATCATTATTAAGATAAAATTAATTTAAGACTACAAAGCAACAACGTAAAATTTTGAAAATTATAGGAATGTTATAGTACATAAGATTTTTCCTTACGAACATCTTTTGTTTGTTAAAAAAAGCGATCTCAAGGAACTCGTTGTTACGAGTCTTTCCATTATGTAACATTAAATGCGCTATTCGATCGGTAAAAGCTTTCGATAACGCTTGGTTGAGTGCATCCTTGAGAATTCGTTAAACGATTTTCTTGGGCAGCCAATCTATTTTCACGACCCGCCAATAATTATCAAGCTTACACCACGTGACAACATTCAGTATGGATTTAAAAAATTTTCCCTATAAAAATATGTATTTTATTCAGTTGTCCTAATTCAAATAATCAAGAATCACCTTTACTTTATTTTTCATTTTGTTTAATTCGATTAAGTTGCTTCATTCACTAACAATCTTTACTTTGAATAAAAAATACTGATATTTAATTAAGCAATTGTTTTATTAAGCAACATACACAATTTAATTAATTGCAGTTCAAACTAAGCAAAAGTTTGTGTTATATCAGTCTGATCACGTCAATTGGATCAAATGTAATTTGACATTTAATAATAAATTAAACTGGTTCGTTACTGCAATAAAGCTAATATGGAATATTGATCGGAACAATGCTCTTTATAATTTGTACAGTTATTATTTAATTAGAAGTGGATTGATTAATATAGGATTTTAATGCATTGGAAGGACATATCGATAAAATAGTCACAAGAAAGTCGTTCCGAACTTGTAAGCGCTTCGACTTAACAGCGCGCAGATTCCGCGTACCTGATAAATCCCGCGTCTAATTTTCTTTTAAGACATCTTTAAATTTGTTCTTTCGTAATTTATCGTGTTTAGTTGTCGTTGTCGTACATTTTTTATTTATATTAAGTTCGATTAACTTGAAATTTATGTTACGTTGCCACGATTGCTCCTCGTGCAATCCGGTTTTCTCGTAATAATTAAATTCTAAAATTAACGACGCTGAAATGAAATTTCACTTAACGGTTATTTAGGATTATGAAGAATGCATGAATTCGCAATTACAAGGATTTAACTTCAAACACTTTGTGTTAGCAGTTTATGTTTTGTTAACAATTCTGCAAAGGATTAAAAGAAAGCTAATGAAATTAAGTTTCATTTGCAAGTTTTAAAGAAGACAACAACATAATATTGTAACAGAATTTACGTTCTGCTCATACAATACTATTTATTAGTAGAATTTTCAAAAATAAAACTGAATGTAATTATAATTTATTGGTATCTATGGATTGAGATGAATTTACATTGCAGATATGCATTTTTTCTATAAATCACTAAAAACGGAAATTAATCCGATAAGTAGTTTTAAATAGCAAACATGGACTGCATTGTTTGCATTTTATTCACACATTTTTTTATTCCAAGTCCCTTTAAATTGCAGTTGATTACGATTAACAGAGAATCTCTGCTGCGGACTATTTTTGCAGTCTGATTTTCTCATAATCTTTGACTATTCGCAACAAATAACTCGAATGCCGTATGATCCGACAGGAACGCGATTCGCGAGCTAGTTTGTTTCCGGGATCAAGAGTGGTTCTCGCGCACGGAATAAACCAGTTGATCACGTCGGTATCTACTTATCTTTTACCCAGGCACGCTTACCGGTTCGCGTTTCAGCGTGGCGTAAATTTATCTTTACATTTATAAAGTCGTAACTAATACGTTTACGCTCGTTTCTCGTACGTGCTACTGACTTTTTAATTCTGAATACAGTCTGATAACGAGCGCTAGGAATCATATTGGTAGAAAAATTGAAATTAGTATGTCCGATTTTTCGACGATAATGACTTGATGCTAAATTGAGAAATGTTATCGCAACTGTACGATAGTAAAAGAGAAAATTGAATTATGTTTCGTGCTCGGTGTATTAACGATTTTTCGATAAAATGTACAGATTTTCTATTGAAATTAATCAAAGGTATCTTTTTTAACTTTCTATTATTTTAAACAAAAAATTAAATTAGAAGTATTTTGTAATTTCATATTCCGTGTTTAAAATGTACATTCATTTCTGATGTAATAAATTGTAGCATGAAATTAAATTACATTCAATAAAGAAGTTTTTACAAATGAATAACAAATTCAGATAACTTTTGCAATTATGAAAGAATATGTAACAAAAAATATTAGTAATATTTCAAACGAAATAGATGAAGAAAAACCATTCCTTTTCGAATCGATGAAGCATAAAGTCAACGCCAAACGAAAAGCACAACGAAAAAGTAATGAATCACGCAGATGGCTGTAAATATAAGTTTCCTTCGTATCTTTAGGTCAACATAATTTGTCGATCACGATAAAAAATATTTCATTGTGGTTATAAATTAGAATTTTTGCGTTAGGATCGTATCCGGGTTAAAAAGTGAGTGTACCGAAGACATATGAAAACTATAAAAGGCGTATCATGGTACACTCGATCGAACGAAGATAAACGTGAGTTAATAAAAAAAGTAGTATAGAAAGATATTCCTTATGAGTAAAAATACTTTATTCTAAAGTATCTGTATTGTTTTAGTAGCTGTATACACAAAATATATAAATCTATTTAAATACTAATTACAGAAAAATAAATTTAGACCATCCTTACAAAAAATATTACAATATATTTATGGATCATTAATAAAAACTAAAAATATTAAGTTAATTATTATTAAAGGTTATGAATTCAGATAAAAGATTTATTTTTAATATTTGTATGTTTTTTTTGAGTTGAAGGGAGATAAAACGAAACAGAAAATTTAAGTAATTTTTTTGAATTAGCGATTATCTAGCAGATCCGCACGAAACCGGGCCCGACCCCGTGCTGCTCGCACAATCTGCCAGCAGCCGTCGCGAAACAAACCCCATGCCGAGATATCGACGAGCTCGTAAACTTGGCAAACAAACTCGTATATAAACTTCTCTTTGGTTGTGGCTGCCAAGGGGTTACAGCACACAAATTATAGGCTCACTGACCCACTTATCGCGATTATGTTGAATCCCGTAAATGGCCTCGATAAAGCGCAGCGCAGATTAAAGGATACTTTTCGTTCGCACAGTCCACCGGGACGACCTTTTTTGAATTGATAAGTGGGATTTGAGTTAATTTTCGAAACAGAGAAGCCAAAGGTATTTGAAGTTACGAACTGCTTTTGCTGTTTTCGATGGGATTGGATGCGAATACATTAAATGAATTGAACGGCTTTGAGTACTTTAGTAAGAGTAAATGAGATTTTTTCGGGGAGATTTTTTCAAGATGCTGAAGAAAGTTTCGTCATTTATTACAAAAATGTTTTTTTTTTTATTCAATTTTGTTTGTTGAATCAAAATGTATTTCTTGAACAAATAAAATAACACATATTTTTATTTTTTTTACACAGTAAAATTTTTTAAAATGTGTAAGTTTTATATATTTACAGAAAAAATTGTTGTACAACAATGAAGTTTTACACATTTTTTTATAACAATTGTATCTTTTTATTGTTACAATATAAAGCAGTCTTCTCTGTTAAACATTTTGTTTGGAAGAATTTTCTAAGACATAATATGTTAAACATTTTTAGTTCAATAAATTATTTAACATTTCCAAATAAAAAACTACAATAAAATTAAACTTTTATTGCTACTAAGATTAAAGTTAACTCATCAAATGAATAATTTATTATGGTGTCGCAAAAATCAAATCGTTCGACTAGAAGAAAAAGGAGCCTCGTTTTCATTAATTACTTTTATAACTTGGTTCGCCCGGCGTTAAGCGGGTGAACTGAAAGTTTGATGGAATCGCTTTGCAACTTTGATTGCCGATCAAAGATGTATGCGAGAAAAGTCGTGGCTGGATTGGTCCTAGCGTCGTTTAACTTCTTGCATTTTTGGCACGCGTCGCCGCGGGCTAAAAAGTATTTTCGTTGGATTGATTTTGTTGCGCGGATTGTCCAACGGCGCACGGAACTTGAATTGAAAATTTTTCTCTTAACGAAGCGCGAGCAAGAAAAGAATTTTAATGATGCTGCACGACAAGCTTATCTATGATTCTGTGATACGCTTTGCTTTTCATATTTCAAGATACAAGAAACAAGTTTATAGAAATGTAATTGAAATTTCAACATTTCTTTCAAAAAATGCAATTACATGTGTATATTTTATGTTTCCCCTATTATCTACCTTTTTTTATTTGTTAAAATTAAATTACATTTTTTTCAGTTTGTTTGTAGTTTGTTAAAGTTAAAATAAACAAAAATATAAATTACTTTATTTAAAAATAATATTGGATAGGAATATAAATATATTTTGTTAAATGAACCATACCGGGCGTTTGTCTTTGATCAATCGGCGTCATTAAAGCAGACCAAACAACGTGCAATGTGATCGAATCGTTGGATTAATTAAGCTAAATTGACACAGGTTGAGTATTGACAAAAACGATTAATCTACTATCATCCAGTTGATGAATTATATGACAAAAATATCGACTATAACTATATTATTACTACTTTTAGACTACTGGGACTCTAGAAAATAAATTTCACAAATATTCTGATATTTTGAAATTTAAAAAATGATTTCCAAAAATAAATTCTTTATGGAATCACACTTTTTAAATCTGTCCCTCGGAGGTGCAATTTCATCAAAAATAGTCAGAATTAAGGGAAGTGTTTTTGCTAAGATGTAATAGATGAGATGAGAGCGAAATAAAATTGGTAGTAGATGCTAATAAAAAAGTCAATAAATGACAACAAGAAGAATCTTAAAAGTTGATGAAATGGAGGTGGAATTGGCCCGACCACCTGTTTCGGATTTTATCGTCACATCCCTAATCGTCGTCGTGGCAACGTAACACACTTTGCGCGCCCCAACGCGCGCCTACTGGCCCCCGAAATTGCGATCCATTCAATCACGATAATTGCGTTAAATTGTTTCGCGAAACGAGGCATGTTCGTTTATTAAGCGGATCGCTCCAAGAGATGTATAATTCCGGAATAAATTGTTGTTGTTACGAACGTTTGCGAGCCGTGAAAAATTTGTTGACGCGCGCCACTTGGTTCCATCTATATTCACCGAGCTTGTGATTTATGATGATAGATGACGAAGAAGGGTCAATTGAATTTGATTGCTGAGCTCTGATTGGAACTCAATTTTTCCCTTAATAACTATTCGGAATGCATAAGCTGATAACTATAATCACATGCTTTTCAATAAGATTACCACTTTTGTTAAACCATGCTAATTTAACAAAAAATGTCTTATATTATGAAATAAATATAACTAATAATTGTATTAAAATATTTAATTTTGTCTCATTTATTAAATACATTTATACATCTTTAATTTAAATAAAAAAATATTTTTTTAAATAATCGCTGCCTTCTTTATTTAAACTTTTGCATTAATCAGACACCTTAGAGCAAAAGCTTAAAATTTAGCATTGAACTGAAAAAAGCATGAATAAGCATAAAAGAAAGACATCATAACAGGACTGGAATGTTTTATGCAAAATCTTTGTAAGTTTGATGAAAGTATTGAGTGAATCTGTCGTGTCTTAATTTTTTTCCACATCTTGTTTCGGATAAACAAGGCATGAAAGTTTCGCGATGAAAAGACGCGCGTTTCATTTTAAACTCACTCGCGGAAGGTGCGAGGGAGAAAAAGATCGAGTGATTTTCGTCTGAAAACGAAAGACACCAAGACGACTTCAATAATAATTATGCATTCGACGACGTGCGACGAAAAAAGGTCGGGGCGAATCCACTGCTGAGATACATTTGAAAGATTACTTTTATCACCTGCTAGCGACTGTATATTGCCGCCAGGCTAAGTGAGACGAAGGCTTTGCTTATTAACGCTATAACGGATGTCTCTGAGAATGTTTATGAATATATTTTGTGTGGAATGAAAAATGATTCAACCGCATCGACTATGCCTGATTATTTCACAGCATTCGAGTAAAATTTCAACTTTTTTATTTAATATTTTGTCAATACTAAATTTCAATTGTAAGAATTTTAGACATTGAATTGCATTAAACGTATAATTAGGAAAAATAAAGCATCTGAAAATTTTTCTTTGATTCTTTCTTTTCACTTGTTACAGCGTAACGTATGAAAATGAGAAAATTCGTTTTCATCATGCACTTAATTATACTTTCATAAATAGAATTATACGTATGTTCAAAACATAAGATAATTTTACATTGTAACGTGATTTTTTCATGAATACTTATCTATGTATAATTTATGTTCTCATTTTCTGCCTGTAAATTGTAGATTTACTAACTTATATTAGTCACATATTATATACATGTTTAACATGAATGCTACTTTAACTAAAATACATCGTTTTTTTATTATTTCAAAATAATGAAGAAAAAATGATCCTTCACTGATTACAATGATTTTATGAATAAAAAAAATTATTCAAATATTTCATTTATATTATACTAAATTTTTTTTTGTGTTCCAGAACTAATCAACGAAATACGCAAAAAACAGTAACGGCGAAAGTTATATGTTTAAACATTCTGTTCACTCGCAGATTATGATTTATTGAAAAACGCAAGCAAGAATCAAGATGATGTATTGAAGACAATAAAATATTTCATAATACATTTCGAGGTCGTTTATTCTCTGCCCTCTTCATTCTCGACGTTTTTACGTTCATGGGGCGTTTAAGACGCATTTTATTATACATCATTTTTTGTCCCTCGGAGTAATTTCGGCCGCCGTTTCGGGGTAATTGCAATCATTAACAAGTTTATAACATCACAGTCGGCAAATAAGATAGTCTTAAGTCAAATACTGTGCACGTCAGCTGGCACGAAATAACAACGGATAGGGTTAATGTGTACACAGCACGTATCGTAGAAACGCTGTGGGAATTTGGCGCGCGTTGCTCGCGATTAGACATATCTGGATTCGACTACGCGGTTGTTGCGCCGCTTGTTCGAACAAGTTTGTAGCAAAATTTGTCTGCATCGGTTGCGCTTATTTAGATTTCAAGATACAAGTTGCGTTTGTATCGTAAATACATCGCGTTATTGTAATAGCCTAATGATGCATTTTGCAATGTAAAAAAATATTGTCTCCCACTTTCTGAAATTCGGTACAAAATGTTCTTTAATCAATGTAATCGTTCTTTATTTAAGAATATTTTTTTACTTAATATAAAAATATAAATTTTTGATAAACTAAAATGTAGCCATTTTTAATGAACGGCTACATGTGCAACAAGTACTGATGAAAAATGTATTTTATGTTATAATATATATGAAATAAAATTGTAACAAATATTTTTGAAATAACAATTCACAACAACAAATTCGAAATATTTCATTAATAATTCTATATTTGTTTAAAATTATTAAAAAATTTGTGTGCAAATTGTTATTGTAATCAATACTTTTAAGAGATTTACATTTTTACGGTATTATTTCAATTGTAATTTATTTTATATTGCGCGGAATGTAATTCAACGTTGATATATCTATTATATTGAAATATTTTCATTTGAATAGAATTCTATTTACATATTTGAGAAATACCCGCAATTTTATTTTATGCCGATGAAAATATGTATTTTTAATATAATTCCATATCGATATGTAATGTTAAACACGATAAATTTATATATGACATTTTCATGCAATTTTATTCAATATACCTTCACTGCATTACAAGTCTATATTTCAATAATTTTTAGAAATACTGATATCAAAATGAAACAATTTTTTTCATTAAATACTTTTTAACGATTACATTTACAATAATTGATCGTATATTTATTTTTTACTTTTTGAAGCGATTAGTCTCAGTTACAGTTTAAAATTGATATTATTTTACCTATATTTTTTAATAAAACGAATTTTCCAGAATTTTATATCGGTTTCATATCCAATTTATTTTGCAAAATAAAATAAATAAGTTATTTCAATATCAAATTACAACTACGAAACAAAATCATTTTCATGAAATTTGAAAATGGAAAACAAGAATGTTTGAAATAATACACGGAAAGAAATTTTCTTTTATTTGTGTATATTATGGTGGTTATATTTTGCAATACTATATTGAATTGCAATACTATATTGGGATATGCTTGAAGTGTTGTTAATTTTAAACTACGGCATTGTATTTTTTTACTATACATACTAATTTAATTGTTTTTAATTTTGCGACATAAAATTTCACAATTAACTAATTTTATTTTTAAATCATGGAATATCATGGATATAATGACAAACAATTTCTTTTGCATTCGAGAATAATTAAATGTAAGCAACAAAGTTTTGAGTGTTGATGAGAATCGATCCACCGTCCTCACAATTACAAAGTTCCGCACATAACCACTGCTCCACTGAAGCATAAGCAGTGACTAATGTCGTATTGAAGATACGACTTTATGTTTTTATACATAAATTTTGCTATACTGTTTCGTAATAATTTTACTGTAATGAAATAAATACAGAAATTCTATAGGAATTCCTAAACAGCCTAAATATATTTATCAAATTAATACGTATATCCCAGCATTATAATGTTTTCTTGATAATTTAATAAGAAAATTTCTTTCAGTGTAGGATCCAAGGAAAAGTCTTGTAATTTTTTTACACTTTTCATTTTTCATTATTATTATTACCAGAAGTCTTATTTTCACCCTCACAGTTAAATCATGATAATAACAATAATCAGAATACTAAATTTGTTCTCTCAGATTTGATTTTTGCCAAAAGCAACGCCTAAATAATGGGAGATTTAATACAAGCAGCGGACACACCCACGCATATATTTTATGCTCGAAAATGATTTATACATAAATGTGCTAGGCCGAAGGTATAATCAATCGGGTCGTCTTAATTAATATTAACGCGGTTTTGGCTTGTCTCCAACAAAGACCGCTTCGCTCGGTTGTATCTCATTCCCCCTTAAACCGTAACAAACATAAGTAAATTATGCTCACGCGTGCCGTTCAATGCTTTATGGTAGTGCCACGTCTGATTCGATTATAGTTCGCCGATCTCGCATTCATAAAGTTAAAACTTGCTAATGCGATATTAGGAAAAGTTACGGAACAATTTTTTTTAATGATTTATTCTCAGTCATTGTTTTTATTCGTACATTTTTAATATCCGGTCTAACAATAATTAACGAAAAATATAAAAAGTTGGGAAAGATTTTCGAGAGAACTAGACAGATAAAGAAATAAAAGCAGAAAAGAAAACTGCAATGAAAAAAGTGGAGTATGAGTTAATTATAACTTTTCGGTATAATACTTTTTGGTGTCTGGAAAATGTAATGCGCAATCAGAATAAAAGTATCGAATCAAAATTAAAGAGCAAAATAATATCCAATTGCAAAAACGTTCGTGAAACTTTGTTGCGCTGAAATCTTAAATTTTGTCAACGGTATCAGTTCGCAGTTACTTGGCGTCGCGACGCTGTTTTGTCGCTCAGTTTATTGGTGAGCGCTATCGCGAAGCTCGCTTCACCTCTGTTCCGCCCTCGTTTTTGCCCGTCCACTATCCAAATTGCTTCGCTAGATTCCAACGATGATCTGCAATCTGTATTTCGCGACTTTTTACACCAAAGTCCAACGATTTAGTCGAATTTTCGCGACGATACCAACAGTTCAATTTGTGGAGTGATTTCATTCAAAAACAAGCATGTCAATTTGTTACTGAACTTTTTTTTAATTCCGCTTGGAAATGCGTGTAACATTAAATACACGCACTTCGCTTTGTCCAAGTTATTTGTGAAAATAAAAAAAATCGTATTTACAAAAAAACTTTGTGATCAAAGAATACATTTATTGAAAATCTTTTTTTATTCGACTACACATTTTTTACAATTATCCAGCATTGTGCTTTACGCCAATTTAATGCTTTCAAAAAGTTTATGTAATAGCAATTTTATTGAAAACAAATTTCAAACATTTCTTTTTAATTAGAATTACACTAGTTTATTAATTTTAAACTCTTTTTTTCGATTTACAACAATTTTAATATTATTTTTTATATTTATTCTGCAAAATGATGAAAACTGCATAAAAAATCACACCTCATTGATCGCATTGGTCCAAAATTGGCGTCACCTGTTTGTTGTTTAAATTTAATTTATCCTCAGTGTGCAAACAATTGAAAAAGCATTGCACATTGCAAATGAGAGATAGTTGTTCTCGTCAGACAATTGAACTGGACGTAAGAGGACACTCAGCAGTGTTGTAATACGCGGTGCAATTAATTTTCACGATTACAAGAACAACAACAAACCAGTTACACAAATCCAATTATTGTGCAATCTCATGTAAACTGCAATATATATATACTCGTATATGCAATATATATATACGTATATGTGTATATAAATAAAAAGTTTCAACGGATAAGCAACCGAACAATGAGAGCAATATAGGGGGACCTATTCGTCTATATAATCTGAGGATCTTCCGCGTAGTCAACTCAGCGGTATCTATCAGCTTGTAATTGGCAATCGAGTTTAAAGTATCGCAATGCGATGGATGAGAACCGAATCAACGTTGAAATCAGTGCCGGATCAGAACTCGAATTAATCTGGGTATATTGATTGTAGTTCCATTTAAAGTTGATCCTAATTGGGATCGATTGAGACAAGGATCTATAAATAATGATAGTACTAATGATAAAGAAAAAAGAACATGCAATAATGTTCAGTCTAGTGTGACATGAAAAAAATGAGCATTGTTGGATTAAGCGTATTCGCAAGATTGCAAATTGTTGTTGGGTGTGGATGTTGATTGGTAATGAAATTTCAAAGAGGAACGATTATAACAATAAATAATCTTTCTATCTTGTTAAAGGTAATTGTTTAACGTAGGTGATTTTCTTATAAAATTTATGTGATGCAATAGAAGTAAAAATCGAATTGAACTGTATAAATAGAAACAAGGGCAAGTTAATGTGCATTATCCTGCCTTTGTTTTTGCGATATTTCTTGTAATATTTCAACTTTACGTAGAAATATCACAAGAATTTATGTTAATGTAAACTATCAACTGTTTTCAATTTCAAACGAGAATGCAGAAGATTTGAAGAATTTACATTCAAAGCAGAATGACTCAGAAATTCTAATCACATTCAAAGTTAATTCTGTGTCATGATGGTAAAGGTTGTTTATCAATTGATTCCGATTTCAATGTTAATACTTGTATTATGGCTACATTCTGACACTTTACACATAGAACAACTTATCTCTGAAGTTGATTGGCATAATAGAGTCTACTTTGAATAAACGAACATAACATTAAATTATTGTTAATTATTATCAATTGCAAATTGAAAATAGTATTACATACTTAATTTTTTTATTATTATATTCATTACAAGATAATATAATTAATAATTTGATTTAACGTCATTACCTGATTATTGTCAAGTAATTTTATCTTGTCAAGGTACTTCTTTAGTAGCATAAGATAATCAATTTTATGTCTCAATTAGAACTTGGCCTAAGAAGTAATCAATTAGAAATTCGATCGCTTTAATTTTGCTATCATTATCGTAAGATAAATATAGGGTGTAGTTTATACAACATATATCTAATCTCAAATTCCAAAAAAAGAAGGTGGTAAGTAACTAGGGTATATCTCTTTTAAATATGATAGTAATGTTATAATATACCATGTGGCCCCTTTACTAGCATAGATAACTAAGTGGCCATGTGGAGCCATTTTCGACGAACTAGTCGAGGGCATAATCGCCAGGTCGTAGCACGAAAGCGGGGAACAATGTTAACATGTCCACTTTAACCTTTATTGCCACTTTGCTCTTCCCACTCGCTCTACCTCAAATGAATCATCGAAATATTCGTACCCATCAGCCGGATTTTCATTTTCCACTTTCATTCCATCATTTCACATTGTATCGCATATTACGGAAACTGCGGCGATTTATATACGAGCGCACTAGATATTCACTTTGAGTCTCGTCGAAATCCACTTGGATTTCGACACAAAGTTATGAAAATTTCGTTGACGAATTTTCGTGCCAAAGGGATGAAAAAGGGGAAATGAAATTTAATTAACTAGTTTCTTTATCAAATTTGCAAAATAGTTCTTTTTGCGTTTAATATAGGAAATGAACAACAAAAATCTTCAATCTTGAACAATTATTCAACAAATCATTCACAATGTTTCAACCTTTTATTTACACATTTTCGTGAAAAATATCATCGCAGCAAATCCTCTCGTGTTGTCGAAATAAAATTTCATCAGCGAACTTTTTAACTCGAAATTCTACAACACTCGAGCCTTATCCCACTTCATCATTCACTGCCTCCAGTGGCCATTTTATCCCAATTAGTCTCCAAGGCAAAAATGCGCGTCCGAGCATTTTATCTACATTTTTTAGAGACTCCTTGAGTGTACTTATACGTCAGTCGGCGTACTATCTGGACGATTTCATTAATTCTCTATATATCCAGACAGTCATAGCGACTAAACAATAACCCACTGTAACAGGTGAGACGTTATTTTGTGCTCCGACAAAGAAGGCACGAAAGCGGAAGGGTGAAATTGGTCGATGAATCGGGGAAATAGCGACGGCGCCAGTTCTATATCCGTCTGGACCGTGCAGCCGAGTCGTTATGGTTGCCGTCAAGTGCTGCACAGAAAAGTCCATCTCACTTTCTCTATCTCTCTGTTCATTTGCCCATCATACGCGGCGTCCCCTCGGATCTTTGCTGCGAAACAACTCATAGCCGCTTCATCCCATGGGACACCATTATCCTGATTTACTATCGTGGAAATGAACCTAACGCCGATGAAAAGAAGCGACAATTTTCTTTCACCGGAAAACGAATGAGATAACATGCAATGAGAAATACGAAAGGAAGAAAGAAGCAAAGTAAACGAACGCATTTCTGCAAAATAGGGTGCGTGGACAAAGAAAAAACAACCGCGTCGATAATAATCAGAAACATGAACGTTGATTAGAAAACGCTTCAAATGGTTATCGGTATTTAAATGTGAGTTATGGCGTAGCTACCGATTAATGATAAATACCCAAGCAGAATTGTTATTATTATGTAGTTTGATTTTGCCGAAGGTACTGATGAAATAAAAGCGGCGATACAAAGCTTGCAAACTTCAAGCTCGGGATTTTTGTTTCCCTTCTGTTTCCGACAGTTTGTCTTGCTCGCGGCAATGACGATTCCATTGTTTATTATTATATTATAATATGTTTGAAAGTATTACAGTGTAAATTAAGAAGCAAAGACCGCAGATTTGGTAACAGTCTAGTTGCGAGCTGAAGGAACAATTCAAGTTGCAGATGTCGAGGGTTTAAAATGAAATGTAAATAAAGGGAATTGTTTGTTACAGACTTCAGAAGTTTGGACAAACTTATTCCGCTGGCTGGTTATCTTTGAACGGTACATTTGTTGATCTGGCTGTTATTATTATTTTATGCTATTAAACACATTATAAGACAAAAAAGCTGAGTCCCCTACAGCAACTTCTATTTTATAATAATTGATACATCACCAGTCCATTATTTTTGTATTATTACAATGATTAACTGAATGTTCCATCTGATCATATCTAAGTAATAAAAAGCCCATAAAATGGATAAACTTGAAATAAATTGTTCTGCGTTGATCTAATCAAAGCGCACAATAAATTATACTAAATCCGTAAGATCGAACAGATTTAACGTCTTTGTTAGCCAGATGATACTGCTCGGCCTGTCGTGATAAACACGTATTTCAATCCGATTCAAATCAATAACAACAATAGCACTACAATCGCGAACACGTCTCTGTTGATTCTAGCAATTCAATAAATCTCACGGCAATCGCAATTACCTACTGGATTATAACGTTAATTCAATTCACTTAGACTTTATCTGTTAAGTCCGCTTGACCTTTACTTCAAATTCAATTTCCAAGTTAACCTTTCGTTGCTCTTTTCTTGATTTCTAATTAACCGTTTTATCGCGACATAGTTTTTATCATGATATTGATCCAATTCAGCAACGATTTTTGCCAGTGCAATTTATTTTTATCCATATCTTTAGATGGCGACCAAAACTGATGCTCGCATGACGTAAATCGACTGGGAATGCACTCTCAAATTGAAGCCTCGCAATCGCAGCTTTCAACCAATCAATCAAGCGTTGAACTTAATTCCCCTTTTTTTTTTAATTTCAACTCTCGACAGGATGTAGTCTCGTGTATCTGCGGCCGATCACTCAATATTCATCTTCATGTGGCCAACCCACTAGTAACTGCCTTCCAATCACGCAAAACAATAACTGTAACATCGCGATAAATCTCAACAGCCCACGATTACACCTATTTCGCATGTCGCATCGAAATACACTGCGAAAAGGAGGGACAAAAAGAGGAATACCCGACAAGAAAAAGTCTGTCGAAAAGAAAAGAAAAAAAATGTTCTTTTATTTTTGTATTCTCGAGAAATTCGCCTTCTCGCTTCATTCATTAGGCATGCACGCCACGCACGTCTGCCGAACGACTGCTATTCCCAAATCGCCCTTTCATTACAACATCGGCAAGAAATGCGATACCCACATCGGAGAAGCCCATTTATCGTAAGCTCGCGCAGACTGTAATTAATTATGTGCAGCTGCCTATCATATCGCGCTCAACAATACGTATACAATTGCGAATCGGCCGCGCTCTCGCGCGCGACCCACGGTCCTGAGATTGCGAATCGTTTTTCAAACCGAAGAGCGGAGAGGGGGGTTATTCAAGTTTCGCAATATCGACGGGTCCCGGGAGTTATGAGTCGATGCCAAAGTGGAAACTGTAATAAGCGTTGCGTATGCATATATACGCAAAGGCATTGTGGGGACTCAGGATTATTGACGGATGTTCGTACACGACGGATTACCTTGTAGGGTGGATGGATGTTACGGATTACGCTTCAGATTGTTAAGCAGTTCGTAACGATGCGTCCCGCTTTGCTCCCGTGAACGAATAAGTGAGCATTATTATCGTCATTATTAAGGCCATAGAGACTTCGTCGTATAAGTATCCGTATATTGCCAGCGGACGGACAAAGCAGCAACACGCGCGAAGTAAAATGAGAACACTGCGCGATCGCTTATAATGAATAAAATTAATATAATGACATCGTTAGTTTGGATGCTTTACAAAGAACCTCGTCCCCCCTCAACCTGCTGAAACGGCCGACAACTTCAATGCCAACTTTGGCTGAATTGGATGAACAGGATGAATCGCGCCCAACATGTACTAACCGATTGTTTACGCGAGTTTGCGCCCAACGATGCTAACGGCTTACTGGGTTAATCAATGAGTTAAGAAGTTTTACGAGTGTTGTTTGAGATTGCAGCCTCTTGTACAAATTTTCGCAACAACTTGATGTAAGTTTTGCTTTGACGTAATTGGACGGACTTTGTTGCAATTTTATGATTACAACTTGTGCAAAAAAAGCTGATTTAATAGCTTTTTCTTTTCCAATCAAGAAAGAACAAAAACGAGAAAAAACAATGAAATGATGAACGAAGTTAATTCATGACAAAATAAGTTGAACGAAAGTTTATTTAAATACAAATGATCAATCAATTTGTTTGCTTTTTTTGAACGGTCAAAAAAACAATACAAAATAATTTCGAAATATTGCTTCATTTATATGAAGCTTCTTTTTCATTTATATGAAACTTTCAATATTGAAGAAGTGAAAAAAATTGTACCGAATTCAGGAAAATTAATCTGTAAATTGAATTACAACATTCAATTAAAAAATTTAAGCGTAGTTATACTGAAGCAATAAGAATTGAAAAACTGTTTGACATTTTGACGATTTTAACTTGAGTTAACAAGCAACCTACTTCAAGTAATGAAAAGATGATCTGTCAGGCAGTTGTTACAAATGTAAAATTTCCCCAAAAACATTAGTTTTTATCAAATTCCAAGATAGTATAACTTAAAAGTCCGAAAAAAATTACTTTGTTTTATTCAAAGTATTTCTGTTTGCTATGTTCTGATAGTTTTTTTTTCAATGTGAAAAGAATCGCTTGGAAAACTTAAGCAGGTAGACTATTGTATATCATTATTATCGAATTTGCATCGTGAATTTCGTTGTGCGCGCTGGTTTCAATTAATTTCGCACGCCAGCTGTGCATACCTTCTTAATTCAATACAACTGTAGAAATCGATACGAATATTTTAATCAGACTAATTGTTTGTTTCAAACTGTTTAATCGTAGCAAACATTAATCGGAAATAGTACAAACGTCCTTTCCAATTGAACGCTGAATTGAATTCAAGCAACATTTTTAACTCGCCGAATTTAGTACAAACATTTACGAAAGAGATACTGCTAATGAATCCATTTTTGGTAATTACATTGGTTAATTTCAAACGAATGTTACGTTAGAATTGTAATATTTAACATCTTTATTCGGCAAGATTTCCTATCTCATCATTTCTTGAGTTTACTGAATGATATCGTAACTTATCTTTTTTTATCTTTATAGTTGATTTTTTCATTTGTTGTTTTTTTAATAATGAGTTTACTTTTGGTTTAAGCTACCGTAATTTTTATTATTTTGTTATTTTATTATCTTATGTTTTCGGAACGTATTTGTGAATGTATATTCAAGCTTCTAAATATAAAAACTTATAACACATGATAGATATTTAAATTAAAATGTATTATACGATAAAATATTGTCAGTGTATAATGCTAAAAGAGATGAAGAATGAAGAGTATATGAGATGGGAAATTTTGATTGAATATGGAGCACTCAGAAGGGTAAACATGATTGAAACTCACCATAAAACCAGCAGACTTTTTCTCCAAAGCGTGGCCTCAAGAACGTGTACTGGGGTTGCGGCGGAAGATGGTCCAACAAGGCAGCCAATCCGGCCACCAGAAGTGGTCCTCCCCACGCGTAACAGGCGTACACCCTCAGTCTTAAAGTCTCTTGGCCTTTTTCCAGACTAGACGGCCTGAGATCGCTGCAAAAAAGACAACACCAAAAGACGAGGTTAAAATCTCTGTCGTGTCACGAAAATAATGTCGACATTCTCAAAATAACATTATCGTCTTTCAACAACACTTTGCTGTTACAATATTGACATTATCGTTTGGTAAAATTAAAAACAACTTTTACATTCATTTTTTATATCATAACAACAACAAAAAAACATGTAAAAATACAAATTTAACTGGTTGAATCCCCGGCTTCAACATCCCTATGACATCACTATATATCCGTATGACATCCCTATGATATCCATATGACATCCATCTGATATCTATATAACATCCATATGACATTTATATGACATCCATATGACAGCCAATTGACATCCCTATGCCTTATGACATCCTCATGACATACCTATGACATTATCCTCTGGCGGGGGGGATGCATTGACATAAAACAAAATCATGCTTTGTTTAGTAGAATTATAAAGCATAAGACACGTTGGAGGCCGAAAGTTATATTCCCGAAAAATGTGTTTCTCTTTCGTTAAATTTAAGTGATTAACAAACAAAGCATATTCTATTTTATATATTACTAAGGATTAATTGAAAAACAATTCAGAATAAATGTAAACTATAATAAATTAAAATTCATATTAAATGGTAAATAATAATTAAACTGTCATTTGTGACAATTAATTATTATCTGATTTTTTTTTCTTCAATGAATCAACACGCATGGATGTATAACAAGGGTTACGTCAACGTCAAGACTGTAGTGTTACCATAACGACACATGCCTTATCAGCTAAAATAATAGATAAGACGTGCGGTCGTTACATCGTCTAAGGGACGCAAGTAATAGTGACAGATCATTTTCAATAATTGCACGGCGATGTCATTGTTGCAATGCGCTTGAGGAATTTATTACTTTGGATTAATTCAGAGTATGATTTGCTTCAGAACAATGAGCCGACAAAATGAATAATTATAGATGAAACTAGATATTGAAATAGTTTATGCAAATTGAATGAACTCAAGTAATTGAAAGCATTTTCAACTCTCTTCAGCTCATAGACAATTTTTATTTCAAAAGTTTAATGTGATGTCAAATTAAAATTTCAAAAATGACAAAAAATATATATTTAACACAATAATTTATCATTAAAATTATGACGGGTATTATCTTTTCAAGGTAAAAAAACATAAAAAAAAAAGAAAAAGAAAATTTGATTGAAAAAAAATACAAAACTGCAAAATGGTAACGACATCATTAAAAGTTTGTCGCTGAACATTATCGAGCATCGGCACTAGTTGGCTTGCCTTCAAAATTATTCAATTATTGGCGTCAGTGCGCGTGCTTGCCAACGTCACAGCGTAAGGCAAATTTATCGACGCGGTTATTAACGAAATTTCGAAGACATTAAATTTCGATGCCGTTCGGCGGCTCGTAAAGTCGCCGTCATTGTCTGGCCAGTTTAACGTTGCCAGCGTAAGTCCAGAATCACGTCGTTTTGACGGTCATAAACTCGGTCGGCATCGTTGGTCCGTAACGAAATGTTTGAATGTAAAATGTCAAATTTAACGCCGACAAGATCGCGCCATTATATTTTCGGCAGTAAAGCCTTACGTATTGTCACCACGTTTCTCGATAAACGCACGACAAAATCATGTTTTACTGGATCGCTCGTAACGAATTTTCCGAAATAAATTTCTCGCCTTCCCTGGGTGCTTGCTGAGTAATTCATGCACGTTTATTTCATCGTAACTGATGCGCGCTGGCAATCAAGTTGCGACGTTATTTCGCTTGTTTATAATTAATCAAAGTTTCTACTACAATTCGACAGAATAGCGCTATTTCGTTTTCTTTGACGAGCAACGTCAGGGCTCGGTTCAAATTTATGTTCCCCGGAATTTTAAACTTTTAAAACTGTTAAAACTGTTATGAATACTTAACAAAAATTATGGTTTACTTAAAATTCTTCTGTCAAATTTGAATTCATGCATAAAGAGTTATTATATTTGAGTTTATCAATAATCAATTGTGATATTAAATTTGACTCACTGTTACTCAGTTAATATTTGATCGCTAAATGTTCAATTTAAGGTACAACTGATCAAAACTGAATGATGTGAATTAAAAAGTGTTCGGTTCATTGATTTATTTCTATAATTAATGAATAATTATTATAAACTCTATTCATTGAATTGAATTGAATAGAATTTCAACGATTTACAAACATGTTAATTATCATTCGTGAACTCGAATAACCAAAGATAATCTCATTTTGTAATTTGATTCATTCCGCCGTGTGTTAAAAGTCACGTTAACGCGTAGAATTTTCGGCAGGGTAATGGACCTGCGAAAAGGGTCTATATTGGATGGTGGCTCGTGCAATTTTGTGAATTCCTTTCAAATTGTTGCATCTTTTATTTTTTTTTTTTTTGGTTGGCAACCGCGAGTTGTGTCTGCGGCGCGACTATTTTCGTCTCTTTCCATACATTGCACGTTGCAAAACATACGCGTGAACAAGGAAAGATAATTGAATCGAAAGTTTCTCGGTTCCGGGCGTGGTACGCGGCTGCGGTTGCGTGCAACATACGCAGTGACGTCAGAATAATTATCTCGCGTGCGATTAATGCATTCACCGCATTCTCAGTGTGCTCCGTTTACCACGGACATGAAGATATTGATGCTTTCTTTGGGTGAAAATGCAAATTTTGTCGTTTTAATCGGCAATTTGTATATCTATCGTAATTACAAAAAAATCGATAATTTATGATCGATTTAATGAAGATTATCGGCTTTTTATGTCAAGTTATTATTAAGTCATTATGAGAAAATTAATTGACTTATATGACGAGATAAATAATCAATAAATAAATCATAAAAAATTGATTAAATTATGCAAAATTTGTTAAGACAAAAATGAAATTAAATATAATGATATAATATAAAAACAAGTTTTCTTTCCTGTGCGCAAAAGTTTTCTATCTTTTTATATTATTGACTTGAAATCGCTTTCAGTTTACCGGCATGGTATGATATAATATAATAAAGATGGTACATTAAATGTGGAATTTAATTAAAAGTACGAGAAGCTGGTATATTTAAAGGGCCTGACTTGAATTTTGATTCGATTAAAGTCTCGAGTAATTAACATTGCTCTTACATTTTGTCAGCTAAAAAGAAATCAACCACACATAATCTAAAAACTCATCATTCATTTTTGCGTTACAAAAAGGAAAATTCTTCGCGAAACTTTTTAGTCACCAACATTTTTAAACCCTTCGCCATGATATTTCTGCACGTCCAATATAAAAAGCGCGAACATTTCCTCGACAAAATTTACTCTTCGCCGTTCAATAAATCGTTCGCCCAAAGGACTTTGTGCAAAATTTGTGTGATCAAATTACGATAATGAATCAACAGAATTGGAGTTGCGGACACTCACAAAATACTTTGAGCCAACTGTGTGCCATAATTCGGTGCTGGTTACGGATCATTTAGCGCTGGACTAATTGCATACGCTTTTTTTCATTTTTAATTTTAATTTTTTGTTCATTTTTTCGTCTTATTTTACATTGTCCCAACTTGGTGCGCGTCATTCAAAAATAATCGCACGCATTATCATTGGACGCGAACGGCAAGGATAGTGAATATAAGGGACGTCGCGCGCGCGGCGCCACGATAATTTTCTATCCTTGGCTCGGGGGAGCGACGCGGCGAGTATGCTATAAGGGTAAGTCCGGACGATAAATATTGCAGGCGGTAACGAAATTAGCGAGCGTTGTCGCAGCCATGATAAGGAGAATTGTGTGTACTTGGCAACGAAGACCTTTTCATTACGCGATACAAACAACAATAGTTATGGCCCTGAGCTTACACCTATTCCGACATAAATCATCCTAAATCTGCAGATTAAAGTCTCGTCTGTCTTATGTTATTATTTACGAATGATTCGTGCCACTGTTATTGTATCATACGTACTAGTTCTTGTGTTCTGAATACTAATTGTTTAAGAACATAGCTCTGAAGTACGCACGAAAAATTGTTCAATTATTTCCGAAATTGTTATTTTATCCTTTATAAGAAAACGTATTGTTTAAATTTAAAATAAGATTCTGATAATGTTTAAGTAAGGTAATTTTTAATATTGAAAGCAGGAGACTTTGTTTCTTAAAATCTTAACTTTTGTTTACATTCAACAAATGCTGAATTTAAATATATTTTTAATGAAAAAAAATTTTGGTATATTAATCAGGTTAGTAGATAAAACTGAATATAGTTTTTGTTGAAAAATTATATTTACAGTTCGCTGTAAAATCACAGTATAAAAAAAACTTTTAATACAATTGAAGTGTAATGCATATTTTTTTTTCAATCTTCTGTAATATAAACTCTTTTATTTTACGCACAACCCTTTTTCTCTGTGTACAGTTGGATATTTCTTTTTCCGTCGTATATTAATTAAAATGTACTCAAATAAAGTACCAAAAATCGAACGTATTCTCGATTTCATTTTTCCCCTTTTTCTTTTAATTTAATTTCACTTTTTATCGCCGCTTTATTTTTCAACGCACTTTTTTTCAGCACGCACAAATACTTCTTAATAATTAAACAGAAAAGTTGCAGTTGTGTGTGCAAAGTACTCGCTGAAAAATTAATTAAATGAACTTTCAGCGAAAAAAAGTATAGCAAAACCGCGAGCTATCGCAGTTTTAAAAGTCAATACCAATTCAGCGGTGCTAGTGTGCAAAACAAGCATTCGTACATGACGACAATTACCTTCATTGCGCCTAATTAGTATTTCGTATATGAACAGAGAACATTTTCTCTTTTGCTGTTGCACTTTGGCAACTTTATTAGTCGCGAATGTGATTTCGATGTCAATTGCCTTTCCTTTACTTGCATCTCTTACAATGTTTTTTTTGCGCAAAGGAAATTCATTATGTCAGAAAATATACAAACAAATATTAAAACGTGTCTACAGGTGTAAATAAAAGTTCAAAGAGCCATTGACTAATTAGCATTTACACTATTAAATTAATTAATAGCGATAATTATTGTACTTGAAATTCAACAACATTTTTACCGAAAATAAACCTCTTTACAATTACTTTTTACATCAACGACATTATTTGCTGCGGCTAATTAAACGGAATGATAAAGTTAATCTATTCATTTTCACGAATTGAATGGCAAATAATTATATTAAGTAATTCGATTTTATTGATTGATTGTATATTCAATAGCCTGTATTGACGCAAACAAACGAATTATGCTGCAGTAGAATAGCAATAGGAAATAGAAAATAATTTAATCATTAATATAATTAATTAATAAATTAATTAATATAATTAAAGTTAAATTTGATTATTTCGTTTGCAGTAATTTCCTATACATCATTCATATTTTAGATAAAAAACTGCTTTAATTGTCAAAGTTTTAATATTTTTTTGGTAATGAAAGATATATGAGATAAATACGTTTTAATGATAGCAAAAGCATCATACTTGGCAATAGTAATGTGCGAAACTTTCATCCATTTGTCATAATTGAAGACAATTTCTAACAATCATTTTGAAATAAGTTACTAAACATATTACATTCGTTCCCCTTTGCAGTTTACACCTGTAACTTAGATCGTTCGTGTTTTAACGCAATAAGTATACATCAGGGTTGTCTCGAACTTGCTACTGATAAAGATCCCAAAGTTATTTTCCTATTCGTGAGACAAAGACATTAAAAAGAAGTGTTTACATTTCGAGTTAAAAGGTGTGTTTGAATACCAGTTGTTATCTTCGTCAATCAAGAAAAAAAACTTGGTAAAAACGTGTTATTACATCTTCATTGGCAAAACAGATTTCCGGATTAAGCATTTAGAGAAATCTGTATTGTTGCAATTGAGATTTTAAATACTTTCATTCATTTTTTCAATATTTTCAATCAAAATATATAAACGTACTATAAATGTATATAAATAAACTATTAGTACAATAATTAATTGATAATGTTAATTTAATAATCAAATACATTCAATCAATAGGATGATTTACTTTACCATGTTTATTTAATTACAATATTCAATATAAAATAAATTATTACATAGTAAAGTTCAATTTCTGTGCAGTATCTACAATTGTCATTCATTTATAACGATAAATTCAATTTGAAAATGTCTTTTTTATCGCACAATAGTGAATCACCTTAACGAATAAAATCCAACTGTCTATAAAAGAGCAATAAATATGCAATAAGTTATTCGCAATCTTTTATTTCTTAATCTGTAGTATAGCTGTAGGATAAAAGAATGATCAAACGGAGACAAACGAGGCTCTCGCTTGAGGCCTTTGGCTTTTATTCGTCGAAATTCAGTGCTACGATATTTATGATCGCTGCCCCGTTACAGCACCATAGTTACGCTACCGAGTACGCAACGCTAACGTGCAACCCCTCTTTTTATCGAGAAACAGGAAAGCTGCAAATTATACGCTATTGCAACAACTGCGCGTAAGATAATGATATGATGCCAAGGATTTCAGAAGGAAGAAACAAGCCAATGAATACGTCAATGAAATAAAAAAAATATATATATAACAAACTTGTAATCGTAGCTGATGATATACAAGGAATTAAATCTAACTAAATATCAAATACGATCAATCAATCTTTTTAATTGTGATAGTTTTATTAAACATAAAATATTACTTTGTATGAACAGTGCACGTGTAAAAACAATTCAAACTCTTAAGTGGAATTTCCTTTTCTATTGCATGATTGTTGTAGTAAGTAATATTTTATTATTTTATTTCATTCAAAAATGGAGCGACGAGAAAAAAGGTGTGAATGAATAATAAATAATGCTGGTTTTCCGATTTACGCATAATTTATTATCACATGTAATGTAATCAGCGTAGAAATAACGTTGCGTGTTTTTATATTATTCATTTTGAGGTGAGAATGCCATAAATACATATCACATGATATCGTATTTAATTGCACTTTGTTTTCGCGGATTACATTGTGCACCGCTAATTCGAAAGCATTTATTTGATCAGGCTTTTCATTTAATTTTGTAATGCTATTTAGGAGTAACTTGTCAATCACGTGTTAAATTGCCGCTCCAGTGCATACTATTGAGTGCAAACTCTTTTTTTTTTCTTTCTCTCTCAACGTTATTTTCAAATGAAACGAGTCATACATCATAATTTATTGTGCAATGTTTTTCATTAAAAAGTGGAATCGAAATTTGCTTTGATTATGAACTTTATGACACAAGAAAATAAATTGCATTACTTTCGTGAATCTATGGATTTTGAGAGTAATCTTGTTGAATAATAAAATAATTGTTTTTCATTTTTCAATAAAAAACTGTTATTATGTTGGGAGAAATATTTTAAATTTTCATTTGTTTTTGTTTAGAATGAATAGAACAATTGCTTTCATAATTTAGCTTTATATGACTTATGAACGTTTTGGTATTATCCTTTAAAAACACGTTCGCACAAACTGCAATTTCTGTGTCTTCGATTAACACGAGTTTCGGACGCGTAATTAATATAAGACGGAACGTAATTTTCTCGTAGATTTACGATTGTGTCTTCGCCCTCTTTGCGAACTCGCGATCAAGTTCCAAACTTAGAGAACATCGCTTCATCAATTATTCGCTCGATAAACTAGGATCTTATAAATCATTGACGGGGCGGTATTATTCAACCGCGCCAAGCCACATAATTAGTGCGGTCCCAGCGATGTTTAATATTTCATTAATTATTTTTTTAATACAAATCCAATATGACATTTTCTGCCGGATGAGGTCATTTAGGGACGATGGCCCGTAAGGTCAGTTACGATGGTGAAATGTCGAATGGAAAATCGATGGTAGGAAACTTGCAAATGGCCATTGATCCTAATTTTAAAGGCCATAAGCTATATCGTAAAATTAACGTTATCAACTACTATTTCAGATCCGCAAAATAAAAATTAAATATAAATAATACTAAATCTATAAATATGATAAAGTAAACATTACATAAAAAAAGCAAGATAAGTAAAAGATTAAGAATCAGATATTTTTACCCTTTTGAGATTGCAATGATGACCAATTTTAGTTCAGAAAATAATGCATAATCAATAATGAAATATTGTATAAATCTAAATTGGTCATTAATGCAATCTCAAAAGGGAAATTATTTTGAAAGCTCAACCATTTTGTCGATTCAATTAAATGTAATTAAATTCAGCTACAATGTAACACACTGTCCTATAAAACATGTCGCTTAGTTCAAAATACACTTGGCTGTCTATTTTTATGATCTTATCCCGTCGCTTTTTATGCTTAGAAAAACGTTTGGCTCGGTCGACAGAGAGCGGCCATGGTCTGGTTAGCGCAGCCCAGTTTTTGCGTCCCCGGGGATCGTCGCAACTTTTTCACGGAAATTACGGGAACTCCTGCATCGAGATTGTCCGTGTCCGGGTCTCGTGACTTTATCTTTGGTACAGAGAGAAAGAGAGAGAGAGAGAGTACTTCCACACGACACGGACATCGTTGTCTTGGCGACGTCATCTCTCGAAATGTCCGAGCCAACTAGTTGATTCGTTTTTACTGGAACTTCTCCTACGAGAACTGCCGCGATAAACAATAATGGGACACGCGGATGCTTTTAATTGCACGGGATTGCTAGCTATTATCGTAGACCAGACCCCACGACCACTGTCGTTGTCATTTTCAGATCTTCCAAGAATTTCCGATGCTATTAGACGAGATTTCGCATCAATGTCAGAGGAAAATAGGGGTCAGTGATTGAGAAGAAGATGGATGGTTCAGTAAAAATATTTCAAGGGATCTTGTTAGATATTTAGGTGAAGCCACTGTATCGAATATCAGATTTACTTAAAACTAGAAACATTTTATCTTTTCAAATATATATATCTGTGGTGTTGAGAAAAAACCAGTAAAGTGTATATGAAATCCCTATATATTTAACTGGTTTTTCCACAATATCACAGATATATTGATAAGAAATATATATAAAAAATGCTGATTTCATTTACTAATGAAAGTCTGTAGTTTTTGCAGGAGAAAATCCAATCAATGTATTGGTTTTATTTCAACTTTTTTGTACAAAATAATCTTCAAAATAGAAAAAGTCGGATAATATTTTCAATGCAAATATTTCTGAAAGATAAAAGAAATATTAAATTCATAAGAACGTACGCAAGATTACTCGATGATGGAAAAGAGACGAATTGATGGATTATCTAAATATTTGCTATAATTCTAAGCCCGATGGCATTTTTGTGTACTCTACTAACATGATTCGGTTAGCCGCAGCTGAAGAATTGTGATGTAAAAAAATTTTTTGCCTGCAGCAACGAATCAAGAGCAAAAGCAAAGCAAGAAAATAAGATACTGGTCTAAGCTGGCAAAAGAAAGAAAAAATATTTTTTTTCAATGAGCAAATATATATACAAAGAAGAGCGTAAGCAGGGAAAAAGTGTACGTGAAATTGGAGGAGAGAGAAACTGACGAGAAGAAATAGGAATTCGAGGTTGTTAATGGCGGGAAAAACAGTCAATGTTGGAGCAAAACACACGCAAGGGTCGAGATAACAACAATCTATCGAGACACCCCTTTGCCTAGTTGAGATCGTCGTTGGTTCGGTGCTTCACGAAACGACGGAAGAGTCTGTCGGGGTGCACTTCCGCTTCCCTCGCTTTCGGAGAAGAGGAGTCTTCGGTCTCGAGCGCCACAACCGCGAACAATCTGTGACTAATTTGACACTATTGTGAACGTGACAGGAATAATATTACCGCCTGAAATTGGGCTCAATTTGTACTAATCTTGATACCGTTTTACGAAAAGCTCGCGTTGCTTTATCTATTTCTTTTCACGCTTAAATGATGAGAAAACAAATGACACGTATTAAGGGAACGAAATGAGGATAGAAACTTTATTTAAGAAAGCACAATGAAACATTACGGTCTTTAAAAAATTATTGCACGCTTACAAATTGTTTCACTTTATTTGCGAAAGTAGCAAATTATACATCGATATTAATTTAATAAATAATTAAATATATGAAATGTTTGAAAATATGAAAATAGATGCAAGTGTTGCAAGAATGTAATTTAGTTACTTGAATTTAAAATACTACTGTGTTTATAATTATTTTTATTCTGAAATGATTTCGTTGTGTATTTTTGCGGAAAATTTTATTCGAAATATTCCAATACGAAAAATTAAATTTAAATACACTTTACCACAACACGTAATCAAACGAAAATAATTAAATCTGAAATTGGATTCAGTCTATGTATAGATCGATGTTATATATTTAAAGTGGCTCGAAAAATATAATACACGTAACCAAACAATCTTCTAATTACAGAAATTATCAAAATGCAATGTAATAATAAATTTATGTTGTTATAAATGTAAATTATGCAATTTTGAACATACTCGATATTTACGTTATTCGAAATACTTCGTATATCTGTAAGTTGCATTATTACTCATATTTTCTCATATATAATTACTGCAATGTGTTCCATGTTGAACATCTAAACTGTACGTTTAATTATGTGAAAACTATTATATACACAAATTAAAACTTCTAAATATTTGGAAATTGTTCAGATTTGAAATATTATATATCAGTAATTACTATATTCATTAATACATTAATAATTCATTAATTTTTTTATATTAAGGTTTACAAATAGAGCAGGAAATTTCTGTTTAAACAATATTTTTATAAAACTAACATTATATGTAAATATATATATATTGAACAGTAACTCCATGAAAACATAATGGATATTATAAAGGAAAAACAAAAAAATAAAAATGCGTATAAAGTATTTTTATACGAAGTATTCGATATTAGCTATACATCAAACATTCTTGTTTATTTAATATTTATATTTACAATTTTGAATTTCCATATATTATCTGTCCTCAAAGTTGCGAGATCTTATTGAAACAAACTTGAAACTAGAAGAGCATAAATATTTCCTTGAATGTAACACAAAGATTTCTTCTGTCTTGCTTTATATCATTACGACTTACTTTGATGCATTTATTCATAAACCCCGAAACTCTGCTCAAACACTTGAAATTTCAAAAAATGTCCTCTTTGTATTTAACCCACTTTTCCGGCCAAGAACGAAGAAACATTTTGCAAAGTTTTTTCTTCTTATCTGTTCGTTTATTTTTCTCTCCTTTCTCAACGCATATCCCAAAGTCTTTAAAAATTCTTTCGTCCAAACTCTCCTAACGAGTGCAAATCTTTTCTTCCCTTTTTTAAAAAGTCAAAAAAGAAAAAATAATAATAAAATGAAAGCTGAATGAAATACAAAGTTTCCGTTTGGTCTCATTGTATCGCGGGTGTTTCATTCATTCAAAAACGCCCGAACCGCAAAAATGAGATCGCTGGCCTATGAATAAGTTCTTTTTGGTCGTGATCGCGACGCCGGTCCCTCGAGCGCTGCTGGACACGTCTGAATGAAAAATGCAAATCCCACACCAGCCGCTACCTTTCAACGAAAAATCTTGCGCAACTCTCATCCTCTTCCCGCTAGTTAAGTCCGCGATTATGTTATGCACTTTTCAACATAGTTTTCGTGAACTTTTTCCGTGCAGGCCTGAAAACAACTTTTAACTCACAAACTTTGTCTCCGATGAAATTATGCAATTCATAAAATATGGACGGCATCACTTTGCTGTCAACTTTTTTTTGAATCTCCCTTTTTTGTGCTCGTAAATTGAAAAATGTTGCATGTCTTTTTATGTTACAATTGCTAATGCATTGCGCATTTCATTTCTTACATTTTACTGATAGATTACATATCTGATATGATATTTATTCAATTTTTTAAATACTATTCTTCAAATCTTTCAAAATATCAATAATATTATTTATGCAACAAAAATGATACTTTTACATCAGATTAGTGATTCAGAATGAAAGTATTTGATTTTGCATTAAAAATGAATTACAACTGCGAAGACAAGAAATTTTTCTCGACTTAAAATTAACATAAAATAAAACCCACCAAACACTGTTAAATTAACATAAAACAAGATAACGATAATAAAATAGCAAAGTCTGCGAACTGAAACATCTCGATTGCGTGTTTTATTTTGTTTAATTTCGATCCAAGTCTTATTTATTCTAATCTTTCTTTTTTTGCTTCATCGGAACTGCGTTAATTTACTGTACCATTGTGATGGAGTTACCTTCGGCGTCTCTTTTTTTTCGTCACCGAATGCGAAAGAAAGTGTTCGACGCTCAATGTAAACAATCCAGACGGGCTTGACAATGCGCCGACAACGACGTGAATTTCACCCTCGCTTTTGTCGCGTGCGCGTCCTTCCGAAAAGAAACGATTCGAGTTTTCTGTGTCGCGCGTAAACACGCCTCGAGAGTGCGCCGGCGTCTTTTATTCACAACCCTCCGTCAATTCCGCTGAGAATATGTGATCTTGAAAAAGGAAAAAAAATAAAAAGAAAAAAAAGGGGGGAGTCGAATACACCCTCCGGGATAATAACTTGGTTCAATTTATCGGTATTACTTCAATGACGCACGTAGGAGATGAGAAGTCACGTTTTGTATTTCAGTGTTGGCATACATCGTAACAGAAATGATGCAAACATATTAATTAATTGAAGTTTCGAAATGAATTGTTGCAATTAAGCATACACAGACGATCATTTTAATGGACGTTTCTGTAGGTGAAAATATCATTGTAATACATTTATGGGATATGCAAACAATGGTAGGACATATGGTTATTGCATTTTTATACAAGATTTAGTGATCAGAACGTGTAATCATAATTGTAGTGAGTTATATTATGTTTTCAAAAAAGGGAATGATGTAATGGCGAGTTATTAATCGCGAGGCAACGTAATTTGTATATGGGGAAATCAAATGTAGGATATCAATTTATGCATACAGGAAAAAGATGAATGATGATTTGTGCAAGCTATTTAAAAATGTACTGCTTGTAATATCTTAAATTTTGCTTTGACGAGTGTAAATTACATAGAAATTAAAAGGTATTAAATAAAAGAAAATTTGTTTATTTTTTCTTACTAAAAAGATTTGACTTATTATAATTATGGTTATAAGTACTTCATTGAATGTATAAAATATTATTTTAAGCTGAATTTTTGTAATGAAGAACTTAAAAATGCTAAATAAAGAAAAAGTGTTGTAAAATATACAAAATCTGTTGTTCAGAAACGTACATTAACTATTATATTAATAAAACATTTCAATATAAAATATAATATAAATATAATATAAAATATAAAAATAATTTTTACTAAAAAGTGCCGCTTTATCTAAAATCTGCAATTATTCAAAAAAAGCCTTGTCTGAATAAAATGTGTCTTTGTAAAATCCTTTCAAAATAATAATTCCACGGCAGAGAAAATAATCCCATATACCATGGAATAAATATACTATAGACTTGCGTACAAAAAAGATCGCATCCCCCACACTTTTATCCTCGGTGGATCTTTCGATTGCGCACAATAGTTGTCCTCGCATTTTTATTCGCCGATAGAAAAATAAATGCTTGCTTGAAATAAAAGAAAGGATGCGGAAGTTTTCAAGGAAAGGGAACGTATCATAAGTTATAGTCAACGACAGTGCGTCACCCTTTCGCGGTAGCATCGTTGCACCAACAATAGGCGACGACGAAGGGCTCGACCGGCGTTGGATTTGCCGATTGTTTTCGCGGTTTACGAGTGGGTGTCTGCGACTGAAGGGCCCAGCAATTTGTAATGGACAGCCCGCTCCATTCGGTGTCAACGCAACGGGGAGGGCGCGTGAGTTTGTTTTCTCGAGTGCGCAGTTAAGGGAAATGAGAGAGACGAGGGTGCATCCGATTGTCGAAACGTGCGCGCCAAAAGCTTGCTTGCTTTGCCTTGCCTTCCCATTCTATGGTCCTAATGGATTTGCGTTACCGAGAGCGTGGCGATATTTTTCCAACTAATGATGTTGAATGGCTTTCTGCGTAAACCAAAATGAAGACGCAACTTCAACCAGAGTTAAAAGCAAAGAAATCGCGGGGAATGAGTTCTGACCTACAAGAAGTTCATTAGACAATTTTGGCAACATGAGTTATGTTGCGTTGAGTTCACAAGTGTTATTATTGTTTTCGCTGTTTGAGTGGAACTAATGGATTATGTAGGGCGATTAATTTAATATTAGCTATATTCAGCGATTTGTTATTAAACGTTTTATTTAGGTAATTACAAATTGGTCTCTCGATTCAATGTAATGTTTATGAGATATTTTTTTGTCAAACAAAAATGACATTTGAACAAAATGTCATTTCTTTGACAATTTCACTTTTTAGAGATATTACTTGCTACGATAATCTAATTTGAGAGCTTTTACATTTATCAAATGTCCAATTTATTTTTAAAATATAATTTTTTTATTTCATTTTATTTTTCATTCAACAATCTTGCAAATCACGTCATCTATTATTATTGAATGCTCCGAAAATCAATGTTGCTATGTTATTAACTTGTAATAAAATCAATAATTATTCATTAACACTTTTCATTACATATTCTTGTTATAAATTTAATGTCGGATAAAAGACTATGTTTTTGCTCATTACTGGATTATTGTAGTTCCATTATATATAAAAAAGTCATTGTGCTTTAGAGTATAAATTTTTTATTTTATCAATATTTTATCTAAAGCATTTACAGATTCTCATTACAAATCAATCTTTGGTAAAAAATCGTCTTTTTTGATAATCGCCTTACATTTTGTCGGATTATTTATTTTCACGAAAGGCATTGCATTTTCAGAACAATCCGCTACTCATAAACAAATTTTATGAAGTGTGAAAAACCAATATATTATAACATACCAAAAAAAAACCCAATTTGTTAATGTAAAATAACCTAATAAACCAATACCGTGAAAGCGATTGTGCGATGAAGAATGTTCGCCCCAGGACCATGAACCGGCAGTCAATCAAAGAACCCAACTCTCGCTCATCAATCATTCGTGATATGTCGGGCCGATTGGCAATATTCGCCTCTACTCGTTGATTTGCAAAATGACGATCAATATGTAAGTTTCCTTCTCTGCCAGGTTCATTTGGCGAGGTGACGGTGCATGTAAGTGTTCGCTGATCGAAGTTGCGGTTGATATTCCAATGCCATTTCACGACTTTCCATTTTCCCGCGAAAGAGCCACAATAAAAAAGGGACTGTAAAGGGCGGTGAGAAGCGGGGATAAAAGAGGAAAATTGTAAAAAGCGAATGCAAAAAAAGCGAAAAAGAAGAAGCAAAAAAGGACGAGAATGCAATGTAAACGCAAAAGTCGCGGAGCTTGTAATAAAGGCAATAAATCGACGCGCGAAATACGCCCGCAATTGCTGGAAATGATTGTTTGAATTGTGGCGAAGATATGCTCGTAAATTACATTGATTCTGCGCTTCTGTGCGTTTCAATATTAGCGGGCTCATTGTCGCACACAAAACGGCTATTTGTCACGGCCGCGAGTTTGTGTTGCGAGTAAACACAGATGAATTAACGAGTTCTTCAATGTAAAGGAAAATAGCTGCGCTGCCAACGAAAACAAGGCTACTAATGTAAGAATTGATTGCCCAATATTTGGCCATTAAATTAACAGTAACGACAACACGCGGGTGGTAGAAAAAAATTGCGAAGAAGATCACAGTCAAGGCTGCTTCTTTCGACAACACTGTTGACAATCATTTTTCTTTTTACGTCGAGTCTGTTCTTGGATGTTTGTGTTTGTCGAGCTTTCAAAATGTTGGATTAGTCCGCGTCATTTTTTACATTTCGTTTGTTATTATAACAAATATACGCTGACGTGCTTTTATAGAGAAAAAAAGAGGAAAAAAACAATAAAAAATGTTGATTTTGGTTATGGATTGCAAAAATGTGTTGATTATTTGTTTTGAAATATGTCTTAGTCAAGAAAGTTTCATTTCGAACGACAGTTTCGTTGAAGCGACTTAATTTTAGTTCATATTTTAGTAATATTAATGGAAAGGGCATTTTGTTTGTTCACGTTTTAATAATATAATAAAATTTGTGCAAATATATATTTCCGGCACAACATAAAAGTGACAAAACAAAACAAATTTATTATTTATAATAAAAGTAAAATGTACGCAAGTTGAAATATTCATGAAACTTTTGCTATTCGTTTGAAAATCCTGTTGAATCCAAATATATCTACTTACAAACCTGTAAACTTTGTAACTCTTACAGAAAAGCCAGCGTTTGAACTTACCTGAAACAAAAACAAAAAAGCTTAATTTATTCAGTGGTTAAATAATTTGATGTTGCAAACTTTTGAAATACAATTTAGATATTAATCAGTTAACTCGAACAGTACAGAGATTTATATACATTTTGAATTGGAGTTCCATTTTTATTATTTTTATCATAAGAGTTTAATTCATAATTTTAAAATTACAACATTAATTAAGCATGTTTAAATAAAATTGTACAGCGATTGGCACGCTTTGGTTCTTGAATGAAGTGACTGCTCGCGATGTTTCGAGTCCATTAACACGAGATTTCGAGTGGGCCGAAAAGTCGAATAGACTCGAAGGCGAAATGGTCTTTTGCTCCATTAGACCGAAATCCGGCTTAGTAAGAAGAGAGTGGGATCTGGTGCTTGCAGCCAAGTTTTCCAGTCTTTCTCGGTATTTGGGTGGTACGTTCGGCTAACTGAAGGGCCACGCGGGAGTAAGAAGCAGCGAACCCACGAATAGCACGCAGCCCGGAATTATTTATCGGTGGAATTATTCCGCGCGGAATAGAGCAAGGAAGTCGTTGATTTCGTTACCCATTCATGGCGTTTCTATTGTAATCTTAACGATACGCTCGACAACAGCCACGAAGATTTGCCAAAAAAAGATTTGACGCCAGAGCAAGTTTATGTTAATTCCACCAATTGTCAATTTTTTCACTGTCTCTTTTATATAGAAATCTACGTGATTGATGTTTTTAGCTCAATGCAGCAGATTTTAAAAGAAACAACAAATAACAAACGTATTATAATTATGTTAATTAGTAAATATTATAATTATTTACATTCAACCGATATTTTATTTCAATTGAATTAATTAATAACGTACGTTTTGATTGAAGATAAATAATGATGGATGTAATTGTTGTATTTTATATAATATTCGAGTTAAAATCAACGTATTTGAATGTATGGATGGTTGTAATTTGAATAAATACGTGTAATGTGAAATGAAATCCTATTAAATGCACACATTATGTCATAATTCCAAACAAACAAATCACGCTATTTCGAACACGGTATATTTACAAATAATATTATTGAATAAGATTTCGAATAGCTCCCCACTGGTCATTATTGGGGTACTCCCTAATATAGTGCAACGAATATCTGAACGTAAAATGAAGCTATACTCAAAGTTTTTTCCGCTTAGGTTAACGCTTTGTCGATGTTACGGAGCTTGTAAAGATTCATGATAGAATGTAAGGGGTCGGTTTTGTGAGTTCAGTGTCGCAAAATGGCTTGATTTGTGTAGCTCATATATAATTCCCCTATGTTTATGTCATTACAACATGCACATCAACCCAACTTGAACACTAAAGTCATTTTGAATAAAAATTTGAATTTAATGTTTGAATTTGTTTACTTTCTTTCAATACAAGTAAAACTTGTATGTCAATCATTTTTGGAATTAAATTAAGCTGTATTTAATTTTAACATTGATTAATTTTTCAAATAATATATGATATTACATTTCTGTATAAAATGCTATTTTAATGTTATAGCCAAAAGTTATATTTATTGCACAGATTAAAACGGCTTAATTGAAAGAAATGCAGCGGAAAATGATATTTGAAATTCATAGTCGTGTAAACATGACTACAAATGAGCCGGCAATTATTGTCGATGAGTGTTATGAACGACATGCGTGTAAATTCGAGCGAAACAAGTGAGCGGGAATTTTGCAGGCGGCGTCTGCATTTTATCCACACGAAGAAACGCGCGGGCGTCTGTCACGTGCCGATCCCGTCATTGACATCGCGATGCGATTTAAAAATAACCGAGCGAAAAAAAAGACGAGCGTCTCGAAACGCCAGAAGCTAATCGGCTGTCGAACTCTCGAGCGAAACAAAAAAAATCTCTGCTCTTCGCGCGAGTACGAAGATAAAAATTCTTCGGAATGTCTAATGCACAAGTCTGTTTGACTGCAAAAGTACATCAGTTTGTGCTCTTTATTATTTTTTTTTAATTGAATTTATTGAGTCTTTATGTTTTACATGATACTTTTGAAATGCGAAAGTTTTTTATGTGATGTAGATTTTATGGAATATTTGTTTTGCTTTTGCAAATCGCTTGCTTCGGAGAATCATGCTTTCTAGTAAATTTAAGATTTATGTTCGTTTAAGTTTCATGAAGATATTTGGAGATATCCGATTTTTATATGTCACGTTTAACATTTAACGTTTATTCTTCTAATTTCTAAATGTTTTATTTAAAAAAACATTTATTAAGCGTTTAACAAATGTTCAAATATTTCGGAGACAATGAACAAATATATATTTTTCTCATAAAAAATAATTTTATATTTATCTGTTATTATAAAAAAGTATTAAAATCCGATTCAACTTGTTACCTTTATAATAAAAGTGTTAATCGGACTAATTTAAATCCCATTATTAAGTTAATTACAAAAAACAATTACATCTTTTTATAATACCATTTACATTATAACGAATTCGTCTCATTCACCAATTCATTAACTTTTCATTTAAAAGCAAAATTAGTGACATGATGTGTATCTACGGTCAGCCCATCAACGTCAGCTCGATAGCCATTTTTTTATTGTGTAAATTTAATCAGTTTCATAGTCTCATTTAATATTCAACATATTGTATTTTTTAACACACCGCTTTTAATTAAAGTGCACGCATTTATTAATAATTTATCTTACGCACTCCCAGTTCGTTTAGTTTCTTCACCTCAGCTATAATACAAAATGTCCACTAAACTAACTGCCATAAATCTAACTCTCGTTTCCGCAATAACATCCCTTTTTCGACAAGACAAAAGCTCAGTTCGAAAAATCACGCGACTTTAGTGCACGCAACAGAAACCTTCGTAGTTCATGGTTACAGAACAAGACAAGAACAAAAAAAAACCGTTTCACGACGCTGCGTGTATTTTGTCCGATGATTTTGTTATCTCGAGGGTTCATTTATCTTGATACTCGGCGCCCCCCAATGGCTTTGCGAACAACTCGTTCTCCTATCAACCGACAGACGAGGAGGAAAAGTTCCGACATTCCACCGTCCGTTGAAGAAGGCAAAACGAACAAAGTCAGCAAAGCACGTGGAGCAACGCGTGGATAGCAAATGGCGAGAGAACGTCTTATAACGAACGTTGCGAAAATCTTTGAAGCTCGAATGATTAACGGAATAAATGGCTTCTCGGTAGAAAACGACTGGTGACTTATCCCCAGTGTGGGGAATTTTCGCGGATAAGCGCGATTTAGAGGAGTGGATTTTATTTGGCGCGATTGTTTATGAGCGCGCGTACAATTTATTCGTTGAAAGTTAAATTGCGAAAACTGATCAACGCCGGCGCCGCTTTGGATTATTCGCCAACAATTTCCGCTTATTCAATCGGAACTTTCTTTGTTGAATTGTATTCAAATTGTAATTGCGATTTATGTTTTTGGATTCCACCATTTATGATGCTTGCAATCAATTGGTGGAAAACTATCTGGTTGACTGAAGAAATTAGTTCCGCGCTAAATTAATATCATTTGCATGATGTCAACATGTCATGATGCAATTGTATAAATGCTTTTACTCATTCCTATCGTATAAGAGATGAATGATTTTATTATCTTTGGAAAATTTGTGATGTAAAAATGATTAAAACCTTATTGAATTTGTATATCGTTTATTTTAATAAAATTCAAAAAATAAATGTGTAACTGATTTATTAAAAATAATGTTTGGAGACAAAAATGACGAAAACAAATTTTGATTTGTCATATAAAAATGTTAATTTTAAAATAGATTTTTCATTATTGCATTATTCAAAGCATAAAGTAATTTTTATCACGAAATATTTGAAACGCAATATTTTTATTGACGTCTTGGCTCGACAAACTGACGCTGATGTTTCCAATATTATCAAGAGCTGTCCCTTACGAAATAAACATGAAAACCGCATTTATTTCAGATTGATCGAAAATGTTTTGCTTCTTTTTGTTAAGCATCAAGATGATAAATATTCATACGTCTAAATACAATTTTTAATTCATAATTATACTTCATACATCTTAATTATTACTTTTAACTATATCTTCAGATTTTCTATATTCTTTTTATATCCACTTTATATGACGTACGTTTATTCAAAAAAAGAACTCAAATGATATATTTATCCACTTTAACTTTTTATCAAACAAAAAAATCATTCATTTTTATTATAAACTTTATGTAATTCTGAATTCACGTCATTTTTACATCTTATCAACATAATCTCATTGATTCCACAAAATCGCGATGTCAGTGTTGAACAGCGTCTTGTATAATTTTGACGTGTTAAAAATGCATAGGCGTACGAAACACGGCGAAAGTGCGCAGCAATAGTTTCTCAAGTTTGGAGTTGGCTTTTGCACTGAAACCGTCAGCGTCATGATAACTTTATTCGTGGTACGTCACCCTTATTGTGCGCCGACAATGTCATGATTTTAAGAGAAACGTGCAGCTACGCCCTTAAAGTTGAAAGTGCGTGCTTCCCTCGACTCCACTTCTTGCTATCACGAGTCACGTAGTTAAAGCACCGGCAAGGAAGCGGAAAAGACGAGCCGCTGACAGTAACAGTAGACGCCAGGAAACGCAATGCCAACTTTTCTAAACATCGCGCGATTAGATTTCGCTAACGTGTTGACAACGTCGATTACGCTCCGTTGTGTACACAGGCTTAAAGGTCAACATTTCGTCAGTCAACAGCATTCGATATTCACCCCGTTGGCAACTTGTTAACAATTCACTGCATTTTATTTGAACCGATTTTCGTCAGTCTGTTTCGATTAAAATGAAAGTTTGCAACGGTTATTTACACAAACATAAAATGCGAAAGTTAATTTAATCACCTTTTTTTGCAAATCCCATTTAATTGAAAATATTTCTTGTAAACTATGTATACTCAAATTATATGTTACAAGTTTAATTAAACTTTTTTCATTTGTAATTTCCAATTTGCATCGGCCGATTAAAATTTATTTAATTTTACTTTTAAAAATTAATTTATAAAACATGTATAATAGTGTAAAAATGATCTTTTTAACAAAAAAATTATAAGGAGTTTACTTGAAAATCAATTTCAATTACTTGCATTTAGCGTCTGCACCATTAGTCTTCTTCAATCGCGTATCAAATAAATTGAATAGTCATTAGGTCGGAAAAAGTCAATTTGAGGTAATTAAACAAAAGCATGCACACCTGCATATTCTTCAAGGTCAACAATTGGAAATTGCACGTGATTCGGACAAACAAACTGCAAGCCGCAGTCAATTGTGTGCTTGATATATGTTCAGATGATCGAACGCGAATAGCCTCAAAATAATTCGGGAAAACGCCCTCTGCAAATGACGGTGACGGGCGTCACGCCTTCCTCGTGTCTTGGACGATTAAGCGAGCTAAAGCACCCGGGTCCGCGGGCTCTCCTTAATGGTCGCAAATGGAAATGAAGCCGTCCAAATCTTGCGCCGGCGAATTAAGAAATGAAAATAATTGTTTTCTTTAATGAATAAATTGGCGCTGAGATTAAATCCGGCCATTACTGTAATCAAATTCTCCGGCGATTAAAAAAGAAGAGCAAGAGAAAAATAAAAAAGAGATAGAGAGAAAAGAAAGAAAAAAGACAGAGAAAGAAAGGTTAAAAAGAAGGGTGGTAACATATATATGTGCGCAAAATTTGCGCTCGTAATTGAAATTCCAATTAAAAAGCGTGCAGGCGTGCTAAGAAGCAAATCCGCGTTGTAATTACGCGCTGCCGAATTGGATCGAGTGGAATCCCGATGTCAAAGTTGACATGAATATGAATGAAGTCGCTAAAATAAGCAAGATTCCAATTTACGGCAGATTGCTCGGTTGGGGTGTGTGTGTAAGAGAGAAAGAGAGAAAGGGAGGGAGAAAAAGAGAGTGAAAGTACAATCCGGCGGAAATTATTGATAAAACGAAAAAGATCGGATTAGCAGAGATCGCTATGGACAATATTTGGAGTTTCATTTTGGAAGGACGAGAAGCGCGTCCGACGAAACAGCCGTTTTAATTAAAGCTCGCTCCCTTGCCCGATATTCAAATCAGTACCCCGACGCTGTGAGATAGAGCGAGAGAGAAGATGATAACCCTGTAAGCTGTTACTCTGGTACCAGATGGTCACACTTTGCTTTACTGTCCTTCGAGAAAAAGGTGTCTGCTGTTGTGTCAGCGAGGGTTCGTGTGGGCGCGAGTGTTCGTGCACCAACCGTTTGACATATCGATTCATTAACAGCTAACCTAAGCGACTATAACATTTGTTAGCGCTAACTTTGCCGCTGACCTTTCTTAACTTGTTTCGACTTCTATTTATAGCTGTTTTGCCAGGGTCATCAGTCGAGCTGGTTTAGCAATAAGAGAGGGGCGAAGGATCGTAATTACACAATCAACAAAGTTTTATTCACACCTTGTGAATTTTCGTGTAAATCTTGTTATAACTTATACGCGAAAGTTCGTGTCAACAAGATATGGTGTACGGTGAAGGCCAAAAGTCAATGGTTAGTTTTTAATGGAAAAAGTCAGTAATAAACGTCTGGAACAAGCGATTTTTTTATAAAGGTGATTATTTGCATTAAAATGATATAAAAGTGCGTGTAAATGAAAACAAATTTGTTTTTACATATTAAAATAGTAAATTATGAATTATATTAAGAATTTATTTTATTATTGAAATATGAAAAATAAAAAATATATATTAAAATCTAGCAAAATGTGGTTTAAACACTTTATTCAAAATTTATTTTGCTGTTTTAATTGATTATTAAATTAAAAAATAACTTTATGTTATCGAAAAAATTCATAATATTGTAACTATTTATTAAATAAATTGATACACTTTTTATTATATTATGAATAGAAGGTTATAAATTCAATGTATAACGAACAGAATGGAAAATAATATTAAAAGACAGTTTAATTAAGTTTGTAATGAACTTTTTAAATTGAACTTTAATAAAAATTGCTACGCGTATATTATCATTAGAACAAGTATAAATAATGCAACAGCTGTAGTATGGATTTTAATAATCGATTAAAGTATCAATAAATATACTATCATTTCAGTGGAACACTTTATTTATTAGAATAAATCTTTCACCGTAGTGAATTATAGGATGCGGAAGGAGTTTGAATTTATGTGGCTGATTAATAGTTTTCAAGTCATACAGGTGACTATTGGGTTGGAGAAAAGATAAGTTAACACGAGCAAATTTTCGTCTTAGAATTGTAAAAGTAAAGGTAAAAGTAAGTGGCGTTTAATCCATAAAGTAGTAAAATAATGTATTTACATATAAAAAAATATAATAAAATTTAAATAAAAATTCAAATAAAGTTCAAATAAAAAAAAGATTTGTATAAAAAAACATACGACAAGGACAAAATATTAATTGTAAATGATAATAAAATGAAGTACAAATGTAGTAATTTTTGCTTAAAAGATATCATGAGGATAATAAATCGAAACCAAAAGCGAAAAAACAATTTGCAGTAAAAAAATGATGTAATGATTTGTACGTGTTACACTTTTGTAATATATTTTATTTTAAAAGAATATATATTTTATTGCTTTCGTAAATTCGTGTTCTTATTGCCACTTGAATTCTTTTACTGAACGCTTTATTCCTCAGCACTAGAATTGCATTCTTGAATTACATTTGTACTGAAACCTATTTTTATTGCATTCATATAAAAATATCCATTCTACTTCCGATTTCATATACTTTGCGAGAAAAATGTGGAAACTAATCTTCTCACTATATATGTATTCAATTGATATTTATATGTAACGAGATTTTACAATGTACATTTTACGTATGGCTTACTTTTAAATATTCCACTAAAGTATCTTTCATAAGTTTAAATTTACAAAAAAGTTAATAAATCAAAACTGACCCAATGTAATTTAAACTTCGTTGCTGTTACATTCAATTGTTGAGATGAAATAATATCAACCGTACAATATTAATAAAATGTTTTTTTAATATAAATCACAATTTCGAATGATTGATTTTGGTATGAACAAGCATGAAATGTAATCCAAAATAACTAACTTGCGTTGGCAAATAATATCACGACGCGAAATAGTTTATGAATCTACCGTTGAACAGTTTGCAAATAAAATGCGTACGTTATATCAGACGTATGTAAAAGTGGTAAGTCGATTTTCACATGAAGCTTGAATATTTATCTCGTTATGAGCCATTAAATGTGTGCTATGTGCGTAGTAGAACTTGTCAAATATGAAATATGTCGGTTCAGTGGCATACAACGTCAGTCGGACGCACTCGTATACATGTCCGTTGGATCAGCATATACAGAAAACATTACAATCATTTTTGTGTGTATATACTTTGAAATAACCAAAATCATTTTTTATGCGTGATTTTACTGAATCAATAACTTTTCATTTCATCGAGAAACAAAAATCCTTTTTTGATTTTTGTTTTTTCATCTTTTCATTTAAACGAAAAATAAACCTCTGACAACGTAATTGTTATCAGTATTATTAGAAACTATTATTATCAACAATTCCCTAAAAACGATTGCTTCTCAAATTTTTATATTGTATAAAATCGTTGTTTTTAAAATTGATAAAAATATTGCGGTTGTTTATAAGCTCTATATTAATTAATAAATAATAACAAAATAATTGGAATCAATGAAGCATGATATTTTGTACGCGCACGCCATGTACGTACACAGCGAGAGCGACGGCTGTTTGCTTGACCGACCAGGTTTGTTGAATGTTGTGCGTGGGTGTGCGTCGTTATGCAAGGTGCCGCGTTCCGGTCGCTCATCTCAAGACATATCCCCTGAGCCGACAAACGTCGGTCATTATTCGTCGTCACGTAGCAGCATAAAGACGTTACGACTGGGTTCGCCGATTTTGGATTATTTCGGCCCTCGCAATCGGACGACAAATTGTTCCTAAAATGGTGTTAGTTCGCGCATACAGATTTGCGTACATTTACATATTATACCTTCGAATGTTTATTTCTCGAAATAAATCGTTCCTCTTCGATTAAATTTACCATCTTGAATTGTTTAGCGTAATTTATACAACGTGATTTGCCTGATAAATATCATTGTACTTTCGTGTAAGACGAATTTTAGTTTGTTTTGTAAAGTGAAATTTACACAGACTTAAAAGTCTCATTCAATATATTCACCGTGAAAAAATATTTTGTCCATTTTCTGAAATTTAGTCAAATTTAATGAATTAAGTCTAATCGAAATTTTCTAATGTAATCTTACTAATGAATACGTTTGAATCAATGTTTGTTTGCTAGAAATTTTAAATTTGGTCAAATTTTGTCCGCATGTAGTGTCAACGATGGCGAGTGTCATGGGATACATATTTTAGTTTACTCTAAGATTTGTGGAAACAAATTTGTTTTTCCGTATGACCCCTAATAGTAGTTATAAAAAATAATAAATTAATAAATTTTTTCGGTATGTAGTGTTAAGGATTCTAAGTGTTATGAGATATATATTTCGAGCTTAATTAAAACTGTTAGAAATTTTTTTTCAATTGGGATATTATAGGGATGTCATAAAGATATCATAAATATGTTATAGGCATTTGACATTTGAGATGTCATAGAGAGGCTTTAAGAAGTAACTTTGTTTTCGCCCGGGCGATGCCGGCGACTCAGCTAGTATTTTATAATTATTATAAGATAATTTGTATTGCAATTTAGAAAATGGGATAAACATTTTTTACGGTGATTACCTATTTAGATATAAAATAGAGCATAATGTATTTGCATATAATAACATTCTATTGAAAACATATAGATGTATGTTTTTAATGCAATATAATTTCAATGTTTTTCGAAATATCTTTCAGCAGAAAAATTCTAAAAATGTTTGTTCTGTGACTTTACCTTTAATTTCATTACATATTTTGTTTTTTATTTACTGATCTACTGTAACATAAATAATAGTATAGGAGTTTGCGTCAAAGTTTGGCATCAAGCCTAAAATTTTTAACTCTCTATGGACAGTGATTTCAAATTTAAATGGACAATTTCAATTGATAATAAACAAAGTAATTTGAATTACTACCTGAGTGTTGTAGAATTATGATAAATATTAGAGTGACTATGTGCACTTAACGTAAATGTACAAAACGTGTAATGCAGTTTTGTTTTCAAACATGGAACCTTTGCAAATGATCATCCTGAATTAAATAAACTAATTTTAATATTATACAATCCCAAGAAAGCGTGTTATGAGATATACGCATTTACATAAAGTAACCCAATTACTGTAGTTTAGTTTACATTCTCCTATAATTACAACGTTTGTTTTCAACGTATAACGGACTATTTTCTATCATATTACTTTGATTTATTTTGAAAATGTATCAAATTATCCTAAAATTAAGAAAAACTTATTCCATTTTCATACAAGAACATCAAAATTCATCAAACGTCTAATTTCCGGGCAATACATTTTGTCTCCAGGCTTGACTTTGGTAGTATATTTTATTGGCAGGAACAATTTTGCCGACTGACAAAAAGCGTTCATGGTTTATCGAAAGTGCGAGATAGATAAGCGCGACATTTATCTCGCGTATTCGACTTGCCAGAGCTTCGGGCCATTAAGACGAAGCTGCACTAATGATGTTAACGATAACCTTCGTTAAGTTCAGCGCGATTGCGCCTACGGTGATGCGCCCACTTTTATCAGCAGGTAATCGGGTTTCCGCGCTGTAATTAAGTCGGTCGACAAGCTGCGATACAAGACTCCGCGTCGAATCTCCTGCGGTGCGCAATTTTGCATCCCGCAACTTTACTTGTTCCCTTTTGCCCTGCGGTCTGTTTGTTTGTTTATTTGTTTGTTGCTCGCGCGCGATTACTGCATCAGCGTCTTGTCCGATACTTTTGTCTCATTAATTCAGCGATCAGCGACTGCACTGTGACAACTTTACGGTAACATTTTTCTTAAATGACTGCGTCTTTGCGTCCTTTTTTTATCGTCCACTGAGAAATCTTATTTAGCCGATGAGATACGAGCTCACTTTTATGAGTAAATTAAATGAAAGGTGTCACGTGTTTATGGTTCAAGTGTAGTTAAATCTATTTTTCATGAGGATAATAAAACAAATAAGTAGACACTGTAAACAAATAAGTGGATGAACTGATGAGTATTCAACATTATAAATTAAAAAAAGAACGAGAGAAATAATTTATATGCAATATGAAAGTAAAGAAGTTAAATTAAAAGATATGATTAAGATTGTAGATTGCCAAAAGGAAGTAAACAAATGTTAAAGTAAACGTGAATAAACAATAATAAATAAACGCAGAGATGTCAAGGGAATTTCAAGTTATTTAACGGGAGAAAAATGTGTAAATGTTTTTAGTACTGCGCCAATAATGAAACATAATATTTGAGTGTAAACAAGGAGGAAAATGTGATTTCTATGTTACGTCGAATTATTGCGTTGTTTTTTTTATATAACGTCGAATCGGAAATTTAATCGCTTAAGGAGAGTTGACTTAATAAAGAAACCTTAGTGGGCGATTCCTTTGCTTTAAGGTGGTTGTCTTTGCGGACCGGAAGACGAGACTTCTGGTCTGTGGATTCAATACGTATCGATCGACACAGCAAACTCATCGGCTTACACGAATATATACCCTTTATATAGCTGCAATCTTGCCCAAGTGTGATCTAAAGTGAGTTGAAAATAACTTGGACTTTTACAACTTGTGTTACACCACTATCTTGCACATAAAACAGATTTGCTGACAAAATCATATCGAAGTTAAAACCTTTAAAAGTAATTTCTTATAATTTCACTTTTAATTTTAACTTTAAAGATAACTTGAGTAACATAACAAAATTAAATGTTATAGTCATTTATTGTTTGCAAATTAATTTTTATAGTAATTTGTTTTCTAAATTTTTAAGATTTAGTAAAAAATTGATTTTTAAGTATTCTTCTTCAGAAAATTTCGAACGCATTTAAAATGTATTCTGAAGTTGCATTTTTGATCTCGTTTATACATTATTCCAGAAAATGGAAATTGTGTAACAACCATATAACGGTGCTATAAAATGTTTCGCTCGCGGTAATTTTGGTAACGACGTTCCTTGTATGGAATGACCCATTTTGATGAGCGCGAGGAGCGGAAAGGTGCCCGTCGGTTGTAACGCGGTAAATTTCCGTGGGATTTTGTAATGTAACGGAGCGCGCTGTTTAGGTGCGAACGTTCATGCTTATCCCACGCGTGGTAAGTCTATCGACACGAAGAAAGCCGAGAGGAGTCAAGAATAGTATATTCTCATACACGCACCATGTATCTTCACTTAAGGGATTTACCTTCTTTGCTTGGATTATTCCAAACAGCGCGATTTTGACACAACACGTCGTAATTTGTCGTTTTGTATAAATTCAGTGACATCATACAACTGAGCTACAGGTTGTTTCTTTTACATAAATTAAACTTTTTTTTCAATTTTAACATTACTTTTTTTTATATTTTCTTTACATTGAAATTTACTTTAAATCACAATGGCTACATTGTATACCTAACAATTTCTTCAATGCATTCGAAAATTTGAAATCATTTGCACTAAAAATTATAATCAAGTAGTGTTTTTTCAATTATTGCAATCGCATGTTTCATGTTTATGAAAACGAAAAAAAAAACTCTTCTATTCTAATATATAATTTTATATTGAAATTTCTTTATTTCCTGCGTTTAAAATAATCTTATAATACAAAGTTGCCGTTTCGTGTAGGTAAATAAGGAGGAAAAAAGCTGAGTCTAACAGATATAATTTTTACTATTGCTATCTACCTGACCCTTTGCACGTGGCAACGACTGGCACGACAGACACTTTGATCGGTCGTCACGCAGTAGCTTCGTGACGATGAACCAGTTTCGTCGCGCGATTGTCCCGAAGCACACGCAGAATACCAGTTTGCGTTTGTTTTCTTCTTGGACTTTATCTCACAGTTACGCTCTTTTTCCGCACGAAAAATACCTCGGTACGTTTAATTGCACATTACGAGATCAGCTATACGACCGTGTAAAATCTATCCGCGACAGCACATAACTCAATGACTGGTCCACGTTCTCCTACGCTGTTGCACAAAAAAATAATAAAAATAAAAGTCCACAATGTTCTGTTGGTAATTAGTGAGTTTCAGCTCTTGCAAAAGACAGTTATCAAGAGAGTTATTGAAGAACAAGACATGATATAACTTTTTTCCTATAAATTGATTTTTCTTGCTTTTACTGCCAGGAAATAATATTTTTATAAACAAACATTCTTTAATTGCTTTTATTGCGACTTTTGAACGGTTAATTTTATTAATTTTATTAATTTCAAAGTAAATAACTTTTTTCAAAGATTTTGTTACAATAACATGAGTGAAATAAGATTGTTTTCGATATTTTCGTCATTTTTGTACCATTTTTTGATGATTTTCCAAAGTCAAACAATCTGAATAAAAAACATGTTCTCCATCAGAACCGCAACGAAAATATGGATTCTATTTGTGCAAGGTGTAAAAATCACGATTACATACACATTGGATTCGCAGAAAGCGCGTCATACCATTTTTAACGTCTCGCGGACAAATGTCCACACGTGTATTACATCGTGGATAGGCGTTTCACGATAGAGTGTCAGATCGTACTGGGCCGTCCATTATCGACGACGGGCGTTTCACCCAACGAAAAATGACGCGCGTTTTGTCCGCGCCTAAATTATGACGAGAATCGCCCGCGTGAATCGCCCCCTTCGAAACGAACCGATCGAAGTAAACGATCGATTAATATCAATTCGGCGGGGACTTTATTAATTGCGCCGACGAAAATGGCATACACGATGCGCATAAATCCGCGATGCCATAAAATATAATGACTCACAAAATCGCGCTGCACTGTTTGTCGGATCGCCGATTATTACGACGGATTTCGAGTTACGCATGCAAAATGAATTACTTTTATAATATGATACGACGCGGGGGATTATTGTTTTGTAAAAATGCGTATTATGAAAGGGGGTAGATAACACAAAATATTGCTCGATTTATGACTAACAATGGTATTGAAAGTTATTAATTGCATGGAAAAGGTATCGTATAATATTTGGAAGCAATTTAATTAAATGAAACAAATAATATTGTGGATTTAATTTGCAATATTTTGCATTAATTTTCAGTATATTTTATTACATAACATTCGTGTAATTAAAACCGATGTTTATTTTCAGTTTAAATGAATACTACAATATTTATTTGAAAAAATGAAATTGGGTACAGTCTACATTTATACGAAAAAATTATAGAACAAAATTATTATTATATACCTATCGTATCACATATTCATTCCTATACAAATATAATATAAAGTGCAAAAGTCTTGAAAATTTTATGAATATATTTTCAGTAAAATTTAATTTAAAGACTTATAATTTTGCTTAAATTGGTATAGCAATTTGTTCAATATCTGAAACGATACTTCTTGCTTCCTATATTGTATGGTACTTTTATCTATAATTTTAGTAGATATAAGTACTATTTTTTAGTAAACATTAATTTTTGCGTGTAATATATGGCAGATATTACTTTATGCAAATTATATAATAAATAACAAAAATTTAGTTATCTTAAATTCTTATAAATCTACAATTAATTAATTAAAGAACTATTCATTAATTTAAAAAATGCATTCATCATCTCACATTATTAATTATTTATTAACGGTACATAATAAATTACTGGTTTCTGATTCCATAACACACTTATATTATCACATGAATCGATATGTATTTTTTTTAATAATAACATTAACTCAACAAATGTTTGCTAATTTGGTTAGCAAAGTATTTTACTCCTTTTTTGTACAGTTTTATATACCAGCTTTTTTTTGTCGTGATTACTGTTAACAGATGACTGCTCATTGACAGTATAATTTGGCTGAATTGAAATTGGACGGAAGTTAAAGAATGCTAAACGAACGAACTTGGTACAAAAAAAGTTTCGGATCGCAGTATTGTTATTGTTATTGATTAATTGAATCGGACCGTTGGCAATTTCTTCGTTACACTTTTTTGCGTGATCGAGAAATCGTTTTCCGGAAAATGGTTTTGATATCGATTGACGGGAAACAATGATATTGTCTGGTTTTAAAGGTAGTAACAGCTTTGTAGAAGCTATTTGCAGCGCACTCGATTCATCAAGATATTCTTTTGTCATTCGTACAATGTTATAAAGTTTTTGTCATGAAAGCTATGCTTCTGAATTTTGTAAGCGAATCACTGAATTGTCCCGGAATTGTCACTAAAGGTTCTTTGGTATTAATTTTATTCACAAATATCGTCCAAAACAGACCACTTGCTTTCATTAAGGCTTCTGTGACAACATTTCAATTGTTGATTACTTCTTTTAATTATTTCTGGATTAATTTATTTATAATAACATTTTTATAATAAAAGGTATACAGCTTTTATAAATTTATATAAAACTTTTTACTAAATGCGAGATAAAATGAAAAAAAAAAAATATATTTAATTAAAATAAAAAAAAATATTTGCATGCGAAAAATGATAGTAAAGTGTATATATAAAGTGTTTTCTCCTCATTAACTTAATATTGATTTAAAATTCATTTATCTTTTGTGAAAAATTCTTCTTTTCAGGAATGCGGGGATTTCCCATACCAGTTAATCTCAGGTACAGCAAAAACTCATTCACTATGCCCAACTGAGAAAGTACTAATATCTTTTTCTTCACCTCTAACATATTTTCTAATCTTTTAAAAGAGTTTTCTCTTCAAATGTTTATATTAAACTGTAGTATAAAAACAAATTATATATTATACACATATCATATTTTATTTATGAAGGATGTTTAATTTCTTACTCATTTGATCAAGAAAACTAGAAGATACTGTACATTTTGTTACACATACCAAAAAAGTAATTAAAACAAATCAACAAATTAATTAACCCTAAAAAATAGAGACAGAAGAAACAATGCCAGATTCCAGAGAAGTTTGAAAATGTTAAAACATTTTACATTTTTACAACATCAAACAGTTTTCTTTTCTTAATTCAATGTCAACGTTCCTATAAAGTTGTATTCAAATATGAATATACATTCTGTTACTTGCAGGTCAACGATGCAGCAAGAAATTTTCACACAAAAACGTATCTGCGTCTTTTTCTCCCAAAACAATGTTTTCATATCTTTTCTTCAAATGCTCACTGTTTACCTCCAAACTTCATTTTCCCCACCCCTGTCAAGTTTTTCGACTCGAAACCGACAGTCGCAGGTAAATATTCATTTAGTCGAAAATTAGTGCTAGCAGATTGCAGTGTTACACGCGCAAGACACACTGTTGCTTCCAAAATGTCACCTTCAGTACACGTGAAAAATATTTCAGAAATGGCTTGCAAGGAGGTGAATATAAAATTTTTGATCGTCGGGGCCTACAGTGTCGGAAAAACCTCGATAGTGCATCGCTACGTGGAGAGTAAATTCGACAAAACCTATCGAAGTACATTCGGCGTTGATTTTCAGCGCAAATCGTATCTCTGGAATCCAAACTGTTTAGTTCACATGCAACTCTGGGACGTTGCTGGCAGTGAAAAGTTTCGTTCCGCGACTACGGTGTATTACAGAAATGCACACGGTGCCGCTATAGTGATTGATAAAACTCGACCCGAGACACTGCATGACGCTGAAAATTGGGTTCAGGAAATTCGTAAGTACACTGGAGACAACGATGGATGGAAGATACCAGTGATTTTGTTGGCGAACAAAAGTGATCTGAAAGAACCATCGCAACTAACCGATGAGGAGATTGAAAAATTTTGCGAGGCTAATGATATTCGCGTTTGGTGTGATACCTCTGCCAAACTCAACTACAATATCCACAAAGCATTCGCTTATCTCATGGACAAATCCCTTGGCAGGGCTTGTGAACAACTGCATTTGGATGGAGACTCGATTAAACTGGATTCACTGAAGCTGACGAAGAAAAAGAAGAATTGCTGTAACTGATGAAATAATCCGAAATTTGAATGTGCAAGTTTACTTTCGACATTGTGTGAATTGTACTTTTGTAAATATTGTATTTTGTCTGTATCAAAGATTGAATGTTTTTAACATATTAAATTGTATGTTTTAGGAAGTATATATTTTTTGAAGTAAAGACTAAGGTAGATAGACGTAATAAGACATAAGATAATGAAGTTACTGATGAGTTTCTTATGTTGACAAGAACTTGCTTTGAAAAAAGCAATTTTATACAAAATCATAACGAGAATGTAAAACTCCATCCTTATTTTAATTAACAAGTTACTTAAACCTGACTAATTAATATTACAATTTTCAATGTAAATTTAATTATGTTCCTGTTCATTACAGCAAGTTGCAATTGTACAGAGTTCCGTTACTTATTTACTGTATTATTCATGATAACAATCAAAATGTTATTTAATTAAATTTCATAATTTATTAAAAAAAATCAATTATTACTGACGTTTTTAAAGATAACTAATGAGACTGATATTTAGCAATAATAATTGATTTCGCTGTCATACTTTACTTTATTTTTATGTATGTTAGAAATAATTTTAATATACTTTGTTTTGTAATATTCGAATAAATCATATTAAAGAAACAAAATGTAGATTTTTAGAAAATAAATTTGAAATTTTTAAGGATTAAGAAATATTGATAATTCCACATATGTAAACATTTATTTCAGTGATGTGAATAAATTATACTTGTCAATCTGTTTGTATAATACCCATGTTTTATTTCTCATTTTTATTCTAAATTAATCATATATTTGTGTTTCGATTTATTTTCATATTTTCAGCCATCAACAAGACGGAAAACGTGCTATGTACATGTAGTCGAAGCTTCTGAATACATACTATATCATATTTATTTTATCGATACGCATCATTCGCTTTTCATTCATTATTTTCTGATAACTTTTTCCTTTGACTATTATTTTAATCAAACAGAAAACATGATAGTTGAAAATTAACTCTGAAATGAAGCGTAATATTGAATTAATATTTCTCTTTGTTCCAATTATATTTTATATTCGCACAATATAATTTAAAACGTTATTTAATAAAATAAGCAAACAGTATTGTCGAAAATGCAATATAAAATTATCAATTCAATATTATAGATATTAAAATTTTGTCGAATAAAAATTATTTTTCATTACGAAATACTCTGCACATGAAGGTAACGACTTGCAATAACGTTTGTTTGTAAAATAACTTTTGACAGCAGTATACAATCAAACATTCTGCATGTCGAACAATTTGTTATCCGAAATTCTTCTCTATTCGTTGCAACAAACTGCACTTATTACACAGTCGGTCATCAAAATACCTCTTTTGCTATAAACACACGGAATTTCATATCTCATTTAAAATCATGAAACACAATCAAAACTTGTGCATGATAAATTAATTCACGAAGCGTCTACTCATTTCACTTCATTAACATGTTCAACAATGAATTCTGTCTGATGCCAATTATGTTCTCATCACAGTATAACAACATTTTTGTCGTTCGTTACATTTTCGTGTTAAACTTTATACATTATTTTCCAATAACATCGTATATGTTGCATACGCATATGTATGCGTTACTTTTCCTCATAAACGATTGTTAACAAGCAATATTGTAGAGTCGAATGCCGCAGTAGCTGATAGTTGTAAACTATTTTGAAACAGCTTATTTACAATGATATATTGACGTCAGGATGCGTCACACTCATAACACTGACATTCAATTTCGGAACATGATTCCAGTATTGTAAATTTGTTCAACTGTGACGTCATTGATGCGCACCGACCGTTATGTGGTTTGCTCATTCGTGACAGAGCATAGATCCGCACTGCAAATAGGATCTTATGCAGATTCTACGCCAGTTTGTAAAAAAAGACTCTAACGAAAACTTTGCGCTGAGTGTTTTCATGGTCTCGGAGCAAAGTATTTTACATTCAATTCGATTAAACGCAAAAAAGAACGAATGATAAAATAAACGGAGTTTTGAGTTACAGAATTAAGAGTCAGAATTTATTACAAACGTTAATATTGAACTGTACTTACTTAGATGCAATTTAGACTTTTAAGGTTTCAAATTATTTAATCAAGAAAAAAAAATATTAAAGAAATTTTTTTATTCTATTTTGAAAGCCACATTTTAAATGAACTGAAGAAAAAAGTATAGAAAATGCAGTCCAGCAGAAAAAGACATTCATTCATATTCGAGTTTTTCTCTATCTTGAAACAAAAATGGTGAAAATAGTGCAAAATTCTGTATTCATAAAGTGGACGAATTGTTCGCGTATTTTGCATTCAAGTTGAATGCATGTCTAATTTGCCAAAGTTTGATCAAAATTCATCGAACAACGTACGCAACGTTTTCACGAAATTTGCGCATTTGATAAGCACGCGGTGCATTAATGCCGCACACGTCTTAATGAGCAACTCTTCTTTGCAATCCCTTTTTCTCTCTAGTCGTTTCAAGAATTCAATCGACACTGTGTGATGAATGAAACGACAAGTTTTGACTTGATGAAAAAAGGAAGTCTTTTTTTTGTCTATGTCGTTTCTATACTTTTTCAGAAACCTTTCCGTTCGTCAACCTTTTCCTACACGATAGGGTATTTTTTCTATAAGCGATGGCAAATGTCGGCGCCAACGACAAGTTCAAAGAAACAAGTCAAGCGCTAAAACGCGGTCAGTGTGTTTTAGCGAGGAAAGCGCTTTGTCGCTTTTTCTTTACATCATCGGAGAGTGATCAAGGAAGTGCTTTCAATTCAATTATCATCTTTTACTGTTTCGTCATAGATGAAGCTCTTATAATGGATTATCCATTAAGAAAAGTTGCTGCTATCAAATTAAAATAATTAATGATCTAATTGGCTAATTTGTATAAAATCGTTACTATTCCTACGAATATTTAAATAAAAAACAATTTAGATTATTTTTTATTAAATATGATTTTTTGTGGAAAAAAATCAAAATTGAATGAAATGGAAATGAAATTTTATACTTTTAGAAATGTAAACGAAATTTCATGAAACGTAAATGAAATTTGCTATCATATCAATTTCCTTTACCGTATTTTGATAGCAGAATTATATGCCCGTTTTTCTTTCGGAATATATTTCTGTAAAATATAAGATAAAACAGGTATAACGTTTTTTTTAGTGACTAAAAAAAGATCAAATATTGTACATTGAAAAAAACTTGTTGAACTTCCGCGCTTTATTCTATTTGTTAAATGATTAAAAACTTGTTTAATTTGCACAAGAAAAATCACGTTTTACATTACATTTCGAATGTAGTTGTTCTTTATTACTTTTTATATTATATTTCGTATAAACCTGGATAACATACAATATTTTTGCAAGCTAAATAAAATAAACCAATATAACCTCTAAAAAAATTCATATCTGCACAAATCAAACATTACTGAAGTCAAACGAAAGTTAATATTCAAACTAAATTCTTGTTAAAAAATAATATTGAACATTTATTTCGAACAAATATCCAAGCTCCCTTGTAATAATTACGACCCCGGAAAATACGTATGAATTATACAATTCCAACTCAGCAATTTATCATTGGTAGACATGCCAAAGTTTTTTTGTTTTCAGAGCTTTAGGGTTTGCATATAGCTAATGCCCACAAAAAAAAGTTCAAATCATGCAACGTATTGATATCCCGCTTAATAACGACGCAAATCCGTGCGCTGGAACTCACCACGACTTGAAACAAATCGCTTTTCAATACACGAAAACACGCGCACTTTGTTTTGCTCGCAGTTCTTCTTTGATAAGCGATCAAAAAAGAAGAAAAAAAGAAAAAACAAAAACTTAAATTCAGTACTTTTTATGTTCTTTTTCGTCAAAGTGACGTCTGGTTCGATTAACTGAAATACAAGTTCTTGCCACAAAACTTTACCAATTAAATAAAGCTTAAGGAAATTAGTTAAAGGAAAATCAATTTTTAATTCCGACTGTTTCGTCAAGTGATCCAGTATGCTTTGGGAATTCAACTCCTTATTACATCTAATAAATAACGTCAACTTGAATGCATTTAATTCAGAATTTTGTAAAAAATGTTTTAAGTTCTTTAAATTTTGGTTTTTATTGAAATATTCAATTACATTCAAAAATAAGGTAAGGCATTAATTTTCTTATGCTTTCCAGCTGTTTATTTGATCAATTTTTGTTTTTCGGTCGGTCGTTGTCCTTGGTCGGTGTCTCGAATTTAAGCAGAAACAAATTCTATACATATATATATAGAAGCGTCGCGAAGAATGCAATTCTTGCTAGGACTTCACTTTGGGAAATTATCGTCCGCGACGCCCTTCTCGTTCACTCTTGTTGTCTCGTATGCACGAAATGCGAGGAATTCCGCTCATCATTCGCGCCCCCTCGGGAACTGACGACGCCAACCTTCTTTTCTTTTCGAATTAAAACGTATACAAGGTACTTTTTTTCCAAATTAATTTTTCGCTCCGCTTTTCCGACTGATTCATTCTTTCATGCCAACATAAATTGAACTTGATGTATTAAATTTCAACACTTTGCGTTTTTTAAATTTAATCTCTGTAATGTTAACATTTATTGATTTTTAATTTTTTCGGCTTTTTCGAAAACATGATTTCCTTTTATATTATAGGAATTTAATTTTACTTGTATAATTTTTTTCAAAAGAAATATAATATTATTTTGTTTTATATATTTGATGTTTTGTAGTTAATTATTTTGCAATATTTAAACAATTTTATGTATCTGATAATTTTGTATATAAATTCATTCATTACAATGTATAATTAGATTGTGTAAGAATGATATATCGAGAACACAATTTCACATGAGAAATAGTGTAAAGGCAGTACTTGTTTCTGACCAATATTTCATTTCCGAATCATTTGCATATAAAAAATTGCAAACGAACTAGTTGCCAATTATGAGAGTCTAGTAAAAGTAGCGTGTCATTAGCACGGACAAATTCGTTATTTTGACAAGCATCACCAGAAGAATCAGCAGTCCCTAAGACGCATATTTTCGTGTTCATTAAGACAGTTTCGCATCGCAGAAGCGACAAAAATAGTGTTTTACTCGTAAAACAAATATAATTACGACGAAATTCCGCGAGACGAAAATTAATTTCTTTCTGCATACCTTGGATTCCTGCAATCTCAAATGACTTTCACTTATTATGCGATTATTTTGACCTTTGTATGAAATTTCATCAAGAGTTTAATACAAAAACGTGTTATATATATGCTATTAAAATACGTAAGACAATTGTTTAAATACATTTTCCATGAAACGTTTTCAAATTGACATAAAATAAACAATTTCAAAAGATTTATGTTTGTTGGATAAGTACATTTTTCAAATTACAAATTTACAAGTATTTAAATTGTAAAAAATTTTAATAATTTGATTTTTTTTTATATTGTAATATTTTTTTATGTAAAATAATAATAGGTTCTCGCTAAATGTGTTAAAATTGAAGCTTGTAATTGCAGCGGAAATCAGCTTAATTTGTCAATCACACATTTTTTCGCAACATAATAATCACGTGCGTCGGCGTTACTTTGCGTTCTGTATATGTAAATAAGGAAAAAAGGACTCGAGCAGACTCGTGGTCGGGCAAAATTAGCGTAGGTGCCCTCTTTATTCACGACTAAACGACGGCATCCTGATTATATTGGACCATTCACGGGTCGACAATTAAGCAATTGGCCGCGGTTTCCATATCGGCGACAGACCAGGAAGCACATCGCCCGCGTCAACCGCTCTTTCTCTTTTACTTTCGTTTCCGTTGTTCCTCGTGTAATTCGCATCACCATCGAAAAGAGCCCACTTAAAAGAGTTTGGCGCGATACTCGGCCTCAGCTAATTTTGTTAACGCTCGGACATACTAATTAGTGTAATATACTTGAGAACATAAAAAATAATCGGATAAAAAAGAGGGACATTATTGCAAACGAATAACCCGTTGGTTTTCGATTAATTTTTTACTGTTAATTTGGAAAAATATATTTTCTTGAACAAAATATTTTTTTCTTCAATAATTTATTACTATAAATATTATTTTAATAATAATAAATGAAAAAAAAAATATTTCTGTTAAAAACAAAGAAAAATCTTTTTGTTAATAATTAAGATATATGATAATTTATTTCATTTATTATTATTAATATATTAGTAACTTTTTAAAGCTAAAAGCTAAAGCTTTTATTGAATTATTTTTACAGTGACGAAAAATTAGTCGAATAAATTTAATTGTAATATTGACAACATTTTATCAATGAATATATACAAATGAAAAATGTATTCAAGAAGAAAATAAACGGTTTGAATTGATGTTTTTACATCTTTCAAAAGATTATAATGTATTGTTTCATGGTTCATATTAAGTTGATGTTTTATTAATTTTGAAATTCAATCGATTGTTTTTGCACAATTATTTATCGTCAATCCTCGATATTGGACATTTCATTAAATATTTTCATTTTCATTAAAAGTTTTCAATCTATTATTACAATTTCATTATATTCTACTTCCTTTGTGTCGTCAATATATGTCTATTGTAAACAAGAACAAATAAATGGGAAAGTTGATTGGATGCAAGTTATTTATTCGCTGTATACAGAATAGATTTTAAAATCAAAATAGTTGTTTGTTCAGATTAATATTCTTTGTTTAAAAGAAAATCGAGAAAAAATGTAAAGTCATTTTATTTTTCATTCCTTTTTATCCAAATTCTCATTAAACTGGATTATCATAATTTTATATATTATTTTAATCAAGTAAAATGAAATTTATTAAACAAAAAGCGAAGCTGAAATTTATTTTGTAAGAAAAAATTACTTACACCAGTAAATAACGTTATTTATAAACAAATTAAATATTATTAATAATACACGCAAATAAACGATATGAAATGCATAATAATTAAAACCGAATAAATCTCTGTACTTACATTTTAACTTGGATTTTAAAGGGCACTTGCATTAGCAATAAAAGCGACTTACCTGAAACAAAAGAAATGTTATAATTATTAATTCAGCAAATTCATTTAACGGGAATAAAAGCTACGTGACGATTTATTAATGTAATTAAAGTCGACAGAACCATTTGTTTTCGTAACAATTTTTAAAAGATCGCCGCGTTAACGACGCGACTGTGACGAGCGCGATGAAAGTAAAGGTCTTTCAAGTTGAAAAACTAAGAATTATGTCACAATTATTAATCGGCGAACGAGCCGCGGTATGCTGCGTTTTATCTTCTAATTAATTAAGGAAGAAAACGTATTTGAAATTGTATTACGATTGAGATGATGAATGTCCATTCTCGTATACGATTGTTAATTAAAATACACTGCAATACGTTGACTCTTCTGTCGTTTATTTTCTATTGATGAAAGTTCTTTCATTAATGTAGCTTATTACAACCTTTTACATTTCACAGGCTGATTATAAATATATGCTGCGTTTCCACTTGTTTCATTTTTCGTTAAAATATTAACTGAAGTAATGTTAAGAAGCGATGTAAGATGAAAGTTGTAAAATTTATATTAATTAGTGTCGACTGTCATTTAAGAATCAACGCACAGCGAAATAACTCCTTAGAACTTACTATTTTATTATTAAATTTGATAGAACAGTTGAAAAATTATACTTCTACTAACATAAATATTTAAACTTATAATATTATAATAATAATAATGTATGGATAATTTTTTTTCTATGTATCTAACTTATTTAATTATGGTAAAATATAACTATCTTCCAAAAGTTCAATATAAGTTTTAAAATTAAAACCAAAAAGTTTCAATAAAATATACACGAAGCATTTACAATAAGAATAAAAATAAAGTCTAAAAAAAGATAAAAGCGGACATTTCGTTTAGCGAAAAAGAAGGAAGCATAAAAGGATAAAGTACATGGGATGCTAGCAAGTAATTGATGCGAAAAAAAAAATAAAGTTGCGCATAATGGACGACAAGTCGTATGGTTGAAACTGGGCGAAGTCACGCCTGGACTGGACAGACGATGGTCTCGTGGTTGTTCGCGGTTAAAAGGACGTGGATCGTCGCGACGCTCGTCGAAATCTTGGTGAAGCCAACCGCGAACAGAACTTGTGACAGACGCCTTTCCGGCTAACGGGCTTTACTGCGAGTCCGTCGACTAACTGTCTCCACGGGTCTGCTCTCTGAATTAATTTCCGGTCAACTCCGCAAAGGCGTTAAATCGCAAGCTATGGAAAGACGTTACTGAAAAGACGTGAACACTCGTCATCGTGTCAATGTGAAATTTATTTCACGCTAAATCGTCTCATAAATTGTCACACAAATCATAACAAACTATTTCATAAATCAATTTTATAGGATACAATTTTTTTTTATAGAAATATGATACTTTGATCGTGTTTTTAATAAATAAATAAATATTGTACATTTAAAGATTTATAAATAATATAATAAACTGTTTTCCTTTTAAATGAAAATAGCGAATTAAAAAAGAGTCAGAAGGAATTGAACTAACTTTTAATTTCAAATTTTTATTAAATACGAAATTACACTTGTTACCAGTTAAAAAGTAAGATTTCGCAGCCTCGAGATCATATAAACTGGGTGTAAGGTAATTAGAAAAGTTTGCTTACTTATCACCACATTTCTTTTTCCCGTTCATTCAACGAACTTTTATAAGAATGAGTGTCACTTAAGTGTGTATACTTAATTTTTTTAATAATTCATAATTCATGTTTCAATGTGAATTAATATAATTTCCTTTTATTGTTTGAAAAAAAAAAAACTGCACAAACTGCTTTCTCACGGTTCAAGAAAAATGACAAAATAAAAATAATATTTTCTACTTCTCATATTGCTACTGAGAGTGAAATCTCTTTTGTTTCATTTATTTTTCATGTATAGCGCGTCTTTTGACGTAAATGTCTAACTTTACCTTCGGAAAATCGAAATTGTTATTGCTCATTACCACTTTTCGATTTACGAGTATTTCGCTCGCGTTCATTATCCGCACGCAGGTCGCAGACGGACTAAGTCATTCGCCCCTTTCCCAGAAAACCCATAAAAAATCAGAAACAACGTGCACCTGTAATATATGGAGTAATTAACCCCGAAACATTATTATCGGAAGTACCAGGGTCTTATTACAATTTTATTAGTGGTCAATTATTAGACGCATGTTAAAATGAGTTTGAACTTTCCGACATATAAATTCTTATTTTCTTTGTAATATCTCTACTAACTTCCCAATATTCCAGTATATTATTAATTTAATTGACGCCACAAAAAATCATACATAATATATGATAATTATAAAAAATTACTTTTCTCATAATAATCAAGAATTTGATATAAGGCATACATTTAATTCTATTTTATTCTGAATTCTCATATTTCTGCATGTTCCTCATTTTACCATCTTCTGTGTTTCAGTAATGCATACAGAATTTAACCAAATAAAAACACCAAGTATAAAATGTGATATACAAAGTTTCGTAATATCCTGCATATTTTACAAATAAAAAAAACGTAAAGCATGTCTTTTATTTATCCGATACTATAACTTCAATCATTGAAACAAAAAAAGTGACGGAAAAAGAGGCAAATAATTTGTGATAACGGTTTTTTCAGTGTTTCGATGTCACAGAAAAACGTAAGCGAAAGCGACGGTGCAAAAAATCAGAGAAAAATATGACTTTGCAGTCGGACCAATAATGATTCGGAAAGACTATTCAGCGGTAGCCAAGCGAAAGGGATCTCACACTTTTAATCACTTTATGAATGGATAAAAGGGAGTACACCAAAAGCTTACTTTGTATTTAAAGTTCATGTGAGTGTATATCTTTGTAAGTGATATGTCTATATGAGAGTGAATATATATATATGTATACAGAGCTGTGTACTCTGTATACATATATATCGCGGGGGATGCTCTACTTTACTTTATATTCAATTAATTTGCTGCACTTATTCGATTAAAGAGTATAGTGACATGGACAAGAAGGCTCGAGAGCACGACAAAATTATATGAAAGTGAAATATTTTGTTCAACGTGTTAATATATTTGGCTTCGAGTGGACGTTTAAATGGGTTTCGCACGCTTGATGCACACCACTCACTCGATTTTCAACGACAAAATGACAAAAAATGTGCCGAATCAGTACAAATGTGTCAATTTTCATTACAGAGATGAAAGTTTGATATGAAGCAATGAAATATTGACACTTTTTGAAGATTGTTTTGTCGAAACGAAAAAAAAGAAATGAAATAATTCATTCTTGTAACTGTAATAGTATTACGTTTCAATATAAATGATTATAAATGAATAATTTCTTTCATAATAATTTTACTTTAAAAATATATATGTAAAAAATATATGTAATAATTATATGTTTAGTAGAAATCCTTTAATTTCGTTTAATCAATTTCCTTTTATTGTTTAAATATTATATAATTATTGTATTATTTCTATATAAAATAACTATATTTCTAGCCTTTTTTATTTTTAATTCAAAGCTAATACGATGTTTTAGTGAAAAAAGTATTCGAATAATACAATAATCTATTTTTTTATTATTTTCCGTTCTTCAAAAAATACATACGTCATGTATTTTTCATATCGAATATTTGTCATTTAAATAGAAAACACAAATTTTTTTACATATATAAAGAAACAGGTTTACTCGTTTTGTGAGCGAATGAAATATTTTCAAGCGAATTTTAATTCCATTGTTTGAGAAAGTGAGATCGCCGAAAGCACCCGTTTTCAAACACAATGGCGAGCAATTTTTATAACAAATCTCAAGAATTGACATTTTATGTGGAATTCACATTGTCTGGTATTTAAATAGACTAATATTCATGAAATATGACAACCGTAATTTTCACGATAAAAACATTTTTTTCACGTAAAAACAATTTCTATGGTAAGTACCATAGAAATGCTTGAACAATTATTTTCAAATAAATTTTGCATGAAAAATTCACTCACAAAATTATGTTATTTAATCACTTAAATTGCTGTTTTTAAAAAACATTTTTGTTTTATAAATAAATAATTGATGCATTGTTTAAAAAAGTAAAAGAAAGTAAAATATCTAAAAACATAATCAAAAACATTAAATTAAATGCGAAATAGTTTTGATTGTACAAATTAATTAGATAAACATGATTGTATTTACATGAAATGAAGAAAATCTGCGTGACCAAATAACAATTAAGATGATATAACGCGAATAATGGCTCGTGGCGCGATTGAAACGCAAATGAAGCGACAAGCTCAACCTTGACGACGCCTTCAATACACGAGCAGCAATTTCGCCGACAAAGAATGTGCAAATAAAGGAATTGTCAAGCTAGATGAGAAATCAATTAACGAACCAAACGAAAGGGGACGATGCTTTCGCGGCTATCACAATTTTGTGTTATATAAAATACATCATTTTTTACGGCTGAACCATAAGTTGAGCACAATTTATGGCAACCATAATAAAATACAAAAAAACGATATCCGTGCGCGAATTAATTATCGTCTTGCAAACATTCAAACCACTCGTGAATACCGTTATTCCTCTCCTCTTCTGTCCTCTCACCCTTCCATCCCGAGTGCAGTAACATTCACTATATGAGAATGAATATTACACAGCTGCATTGTAGTTTACTGTTGCAAAATTATTGTTTCTTGTTTGCGTGTGAAAAGCGTCTGCCAATAACTCGCTGATAAATACACACGATGCGATTGTCCGAAGTTTTCAATTACAACTGAACTTCGTAACAGCTATTTCGTAAATCATTTTTCGAACGTGAGTTTTTATGTAAAATAAGTGTAGCGCGAAACAAGTCATTGATTGAAATGGAAAGTTTGATAGAATATCATATTTTGCCGCTTTTCGTATACATAGTTGTAGATAATGTTTGCAAATAATTGGCAGATCATTTTTGTTTTCATTATTTTTTGAAAGTATAGGATCAAACAAATTTGTTTGGGTAAATGAGAAAAAAAATGAAATCATATAACATGGAAAAATAGTTTATAATATTATTATTTTGTACAGAATTTTTTAATGTTATATTTTTATATATGAAAGTAATTTTTACGAAGGGATGAATAGAAATTTTTATTTCTATTCCAATCTTGATTTAATTATAAAATAAATTGAGAAATGCAAATTCTGAATTTTATAATTTGTTAAACTTTTTTAACAAATTGAATTAATTAGGAAAGAAAGTATAACAGACGGATTACATATAAACACAAAACATAAATAAAGATATAAAAACAAATTACACTTGACTCTCTCAAATGTCACATTCTCAAATGTCACAATCTCTCAAATGTAACGACAAAAATCTCCCAAAAGTCGCGAAAATTCGTGGTGGGGACAAATATAGCCAATCAAAATTTTTTCGCTTCGTGACATTTGAGAATTTTTTCTGCCCAATTTTTGTGACATTTGAGAGAGTTAAGTGTACTTTATCTTTGTTTATGTTTCGTGTTTACATTTTATGTGTTATTTTTTTCTCTTTGAAACTAAAAAAAGTAAAGTCAATTGTATTTTCCCAAATTGTACCTGAAAATGAACCTGTTTTTACTAGTTTAGGGAATATACTTAATTAATTTTAGATGAAAGTTGAAGCTGCTAATGTCAGTTAATATCCAAAATGAAATCGTTTTTGACGCGATTAATGAATTGGTTAATTTGAACACACCCGAACGACATTTGAACATATGCAAACCACTCCGCATATGTTCGAAAAAAATTCAAACATAACTGAACTTCATCTGAACATATCCGAAAAAAGTAGGAGAAAACCCTGAATTTACACGAAGTAAATGCGGTAATAATCGAAATGAATCCGAACATACCTGAATATAATAAAACTGAATCTAAACATACTTGAAATAAATTGAACGTACCCTAGTAATAAATTAATGTGGGACATACTCATTTTTTAAATCATTGCATGTTTTTTTTTTAATCAATTAATTTTTTGTATCTTATATTGCCTCTTATTTCCTTTCGAATTGTGTTGATTTTTCAAATATATACTAATAAAAGAATATATTATTTATTTGATTTTTTGATTCCAACGACACTTTCGATCTGAATAATGCTTGAATATTTGTCTTCATAACGTGCCAATCAGTTTATTCATTGACATGCTCTTTAAAATTATTTGATAATATTGAAATAAATTGTAGAGATCAATCATTTGTAAATGATCAAAAATTTTGGTGATTTATTTTGCAAACCAAATATACTCATATAAACTATTCCTAATTCAATCGTCAAATATATATAATATTATTTATAAATAAATAATATATATTTATTTATGCGATTCAAAATTGTATAAGTAAACCAATCGACAACTTTCCAGTCATTTCATCTCGAAATTTGTAAGATCAATATTAACCCTTAGCACACCTTTTTACGAAATTATCTTCTGAGTCGACTTTATAAAAAAGTTGTGCTCCAATCAAATATTGATCTTAAAGCTTCAAAGTTGAATAACACAACTTTCAGCGATCTTTTTTAATATATTATCAATAATGAAAAGAATATTTATTTCAAATAAAATAAACTAAAAATTATAGATTATAACGGTTTCTTAAAAAATATTTTTTTTTTAATTTCAATTTTGGTCCATCTAAAAAATGTGTGTACGGTTTAAATAATATTTTACTTCGTTAATTACAGACATTATCTGTATTAATCTTACAGTCATTATATAATGAACAAATAATAATTACGTGATCTTAAATTGTCCTCAGGGTTGACATTTATACCGATGCATTTAATTACTGACCAACGTATCGACTTAAAAACCAGTCAATGACGGTTTATTAATTCATAGCCTAGGGCACGGCCAATATGCGGCTGTGTTTGTTTATCCCACATCAAAAGAGCCCTCGGTTAATCATCTTCTTGACGAATGTGCGAACGCAGGGATTCGACACGGATGAATATAGGACGACCTATCTCGGGATTAAGTTTAAATCATAGCTTAAGTCGTGTGTGCCAAAAGACTTTGATATCATTCTAAAAAAAGGTTTGCTTTTGATATATTTATTTAGACAAAAATTGAATTATTTTCGTTGTCCCATATTTTGCACTCATTTAAAGATAAAATGAAAATTATTTATTGCTGCAATTATTTTCAGATATTAAATAATTTGACAAAAATTAAAATTTTATAATAAGTTCAGTCTATTTATAATTAATTGATATAAAATGGCGAAAAGATCGTAATTTATCATAGTGATTAGATTCACAAAACAATCTATAATGCTTCATTAAAATCATGAACTTATGCATTACTGCGTGATGTTTGTGTTTTGTTTCATTAATTAAAGTCAGTTTATAGCACATTGTGTGATTCTGCATGAATAAAGAGAAATCCTCAAATTTAATTAACCCCATCTACCTTTCCTTATTAAGCAAATCATGCATGTATACTTAAACAATAACTCATTTTTTATTTACACAACTGCACCACTAATTAAGTTGTTTGCGTTAAAATGAACTTTGCATGTACAGTTCAATTAAAATTAGTTTTAAGTTGTTATTATTATAATTTAATAATTATTAATTAATCATATAATTAGTTGTCAGTTATAAACGAAGATATCAGTTATAAAAAAATGTTATTTATTAATAAAATAAAAAAAATGAAAACTATGCAAATAATTATCGACCAGCAATGAAAATGTTATTCCTGTAAAAAGTCAGTTCTATAGTTTTCATGAGATGAATATGTTAGTCTACTGTAATGAATGTTATCAAAGCAAATATTGACGATACAAATATTTACTGTCACTGGATCATTCAGTTAGATTAATATTTGCATCGAGAAAGCTTCAAGTTCATACCAATTGTAAATCTTGTTTCACAAATGATATTGTAATATTGAAATCAATAACTTTCCGAAACACGTAATAAAGTTTAAAAAAAAAACTAATTTCTTTCCAAGAATTATAAGAAAAAGCAAAGTGTAAATTATAATTGAAACACGGTAACATTTTATGGTAATTTTTTCGAAATACACAAAATCTCACAAGAAATCATCTAAAAAACTCGTTAGATCGAGGCATTAATTTCACACAGCACCTATATTAACATCATTCAGCAAACATTTTTCGCCGGCGATAATTTTGCGCGTGATTTAAAGATTCTGAACGTGCATGTTGGCTATAATTTTGCTTCTCGTTCTTTCTTTCTACACGCTGCACGTATATGAGAATTGCGATAAAAATGGTAAATCCCCATATTCGCTTATTTCAATGCACCGGCGAGTGGTGAAAAAGTCTCGCGTCGTCCATTAATCCCATCCAATGAATCCGATGGACCGTCGTCTTGTGCCAAGGCGCATCGAATCACCGAACGATATTAATTTCATTTGATGTCTGCGTCTAATCACTTACGTTCGCGCAAGTCCCGTGCAATGTTCTTGAGTGAAGCCCCGCACAAGCGGATCACGTTTCAAAAGAGAATCATGAAACGATAAACGACCAAAGAGATGAATGGCGAAGTAGCGAATAATCGGCAACTCGACGTATCATTCGCCAAGCTTACATTATGCACACATACGTGGGGAGACCACGCTCTCGCGCGAAATCTTGCATGGAAACAAAGCCGCGATGCGTACTGTATATTCATACGTGGGAAAATTATATATAGTCATGATGCTTCACTGTAGACAGGATTTTACAGGTGAACATCATTTCTGTAACAAAATTATTCCCAATATTTAGTAGAAATGTGATCGGAATCTCTACAATAAATGAACCAAAATATAATATTTTCCTCCCTAAAAAAGAATATTTCGAAATATGTACAAAAATATACGTGAATATGTGCACATATATTTTCGAAAAAAAGTTATATATTTAGTATATATTTCGAAAAGATATTTGTTAAAATATAACTAAAAATATATATATAAAATATATATTTGTATAAACAATTTCTTTGGTTTCGTTAAAGATTTACAAAACTTATAACATTTTTTAATAATTAAAATAAGAAATAAGTCCGTCAAAAATTATTTTGTCAAATTTACAAACATTTATATGACTTTTTTCACCATAGAAAGTGCTATAAATCCCTGTCACGTGATGCTAACGCTGTCATTTTAATTTTTTTTATCATTAGTTACGAATACAAATAGTCCTAGCTTTAGGTCTCAAATGTGTATGATAGAGATGGCGGCACGCACAGTAAAAAAAAACAGTAAAAACTACCGAAAGTATAAGAAAAATTGTTAGATTGCCAAGTAATCTCGGACTTTTTTGGTTAAATAGTATATTTTAAAGTAAAATGTAATAAAAATTCCTACATTTTATTATAGTTTCTGTAAGGCAGTATAGTAAAATTTAGTAAATAGAAAGTAAATATTATCATTCAACAGAAATTATAAGACATTTCTATAATAATTACGAGATTTTTAAGCAGTATTTGTTATTTTTATTAAAAAGTTTGACAATTAAACTATTATGTTCAATATACGCATACAGAATGCACCTTAAAGAGAATGTTTTGCAGCATAGTAATTTTTATATTAAAGTATAACAAATGCAGTCTGAGTCGTATTTCCAATAGCCACTGTTTATATTTCAGTGGATCAGTGGCTACGCGCGGGACTTCGGACTTATGAGGACGGCAGTTCAATTCCTATCAACGAAAAAACTTTGTCCAATTTAATTACCTACTCATAAATAAAAAAAAATACCATCCTATAGAAAAATAAAATTCGTAATAATAAATAAACCAAATAATAAAATAAAAATTATATTTTTTAAACATTAGTCTTCTAAAAAATGTAATTCAGTCTAGTAATAAATCGTAATAATAAATATTACTGTACTTCCAAAAAAGTCCGAAAATATGATGCAGTTTAGTAATTCTTACTAAATAATATTACGTTAAATGCAAGATTATTTCTGAGCGTGGGTAAACACTGGTTATGAAATGAAATGAATAATTTATATTTATTTCATTTTTTGCGCCACGTGTCTTTGATACGCCTCGATGCCGAGGAAAGCTTCGTTCGACAACCAGCAGCAGGATTTGCCTTCCCTAGAAGCCATTATGTACACTATAGTACGCGAGGGTTTATAAATCATGCTTTTTGGATTTTAGCTCCGCTGCAATTAGACCCTCACCACATTATCCGCTTTATCAGATAGCTTGCGAGGATCGCATTAAGTCCTGATTCTTGCAACGAACATCTGACACAAAATTATCCCTAATATTATAGTTTAAGAAAGAGTTTTTTTTTGTATTGGAGAGCAAAGACAATACAAACGCACGTGTAAATTGACAAAAAACCAAGCAAAAATGTAATAATACAAAAATATAAAAAACTTAAAAATTAATGTAGATTTATGCTCATTATAGAATGGCGCGACATTTTAATAAATTTTATTGCAAATTTACACTGAAAAAAATATCATGGAAACGTCACAACTAACTAAATTCTATCTAATGACAGTAGAATTTTTATTTAGGTTAAACATTCATTTGTTTAATTTAAATAAATATTTAGCTGGATCAAGTAAATATAATAGATGGAACAAGTAAATTCACAATTTAGTTAATTCAAACATAAAATTATATTTGAATCACTCAGATATTTAGGAGTACCAGCTAAATATTTTTTCCGTGTAGTTTTGTTGTAAATTAATAGTAAATTTTAATTTGTGCAATATTTTATTAATTGCAAATATATTTTTTCTTCGTGTTTGTCGATGTCACAACTGTGCAGTATTTAGGGGCTTGCTTGAATTGTAGTTTTCGAGCCCTAAATTCGATTTATATTAAACTATTTTCAGGACAAATTTAGTCAATCAGCAGACATCTGAGAAACTTGATTGCGCCGCAACAGGAACCGCACTGCGTCGCGGGCGTTCATTGAAGAATTAACTCCTCGTCACGAAAACTTGGCGAACGATGTCGTACTTTGATAGGCCTTCGTCTCGTTGTCATCAAGCCATACATATATATATTTAGAGTATCACTAAATGTTTTAATGAATTCAAAATGTCCCCGTGGATAAGTTATTTTTGCTTTATGTATTTTTTACTCGTAAGTAGTACTTAGAACTTGAGTTATTTCCTTTAATTGACAAAGCAAATTGTAATCCCATCTATCATATATATATATCATATATAAATAATGTTTCATAATTTAATTGTTCTAAATGAATATTAATAATATAATATTTGGGTAATTAAAATTATTGTTAATTAATGAAGCAAGGGCAACACTAATTTATCAAATGATCCATTCTCAATCGCACAATGCCATGTGATGTCCAAAGCTAATTATCTCTCTGGCCAATCTCTATTTCACAAAAGCAAGTATGATTATAAACTATTTTAGAATAATTTATTAGACAGTAAACAACAGTTGAACGTTATTACATTGCACTGCAAATTCCACGGACAAAATTTGTAAATCATTCGCCAATGCAAGTATAAATAAATGTTTTTTGAGATGTGCAATTCATGTTGGTGTAATAACAGACGTATTGAATCTGAACAAGAGAGATAAGTCAAGCAATCAGTGTCCATTTAATGGCGTATTTGGAGCAATGGGTGGTCCTGTTGAGCGACAGCTTGTTAATTACAGTACGCCCACACACGAATATGCACATTTAACATAAAGTGTGGCAACTCAGTTACACGCGTCGCACATGGTACGAACACCTGCGTGAGATGGATTCGATGTCTCGCGAGAAAACGAGTTTTTTTTCAAAAAATATTGCACGGGGCTTAAGTATTCATTAATTTTTCATTGCGATATTGGCCGTCGTCAAATAAATGCCAGCCGATTTTATCGGCGATCAAAATTACAAGAGTTCCCATACGTAAACTTTGCATGGCAAATGAGGAATTTAAGGTAAAATTAGGTGCAGTGCAACACGTGTACAAAAATCATTCAAACGTCGCATGTTTTCGAGTAATTCGATCCGTTAGAATGAACGCGATTCTAATTTCAATGAAAACTTTGTAATCTGCAATTAATTTCTAATAGTTCAGTATTTTGCATTCATTTTTCCATCAATTATCTACGAACTAATTAATTACTTACGAACTTTGGCCTTTCAAGATAATCTAACTTACCTGAAACAAACAAAAAAGACACATTTGAAATTAAAATGAAGACATGAAAATTGATTATTAAAAGCATTGACATATTGCATTATACATAATGGAAAGTGAAAAGTTAAAAGAATAATCATACGATTTTTTGAAACATTTTTGCATGTTCACTTCTGCACTAAGAGTGAGAAAAAAAAATTGCAATAATCATTCGAGAAATGAAAGCGTAATATTATCACATTCTTTTGTCAGGTTTTTTGTTTGCTAGTGTGTGTCATTGCGGTTATGAGAACGTTTGAAAGAAGTGCTTAGTAATGAGAAATTTTGCAAATGAATTCATTGCAAGCAGTCTTTGAAGGCATCAGTATTTTAATTTGAAATAACCTTCTCGTTTTCATTCCGATCGCTTGTTCATAAAAACTGCGAAAAGAAGTGTATTTTTTCATTCGTGTAAACACTACTGTCATCTCGATCCTTTTCACGCAATTTATTATCCTCTTTATGTGCGATGCATTACGACACGCTTCATAACTTATTATTTTTAATGCGCGCATCCATGAAGGCATCGATAAGACGATTTTTTTTTAAATCTCATGTCTGAGGCAAAAAGTCAAGCTTCGTGTAAATTAGACGTGAATTATTTAGTACTTCCCGATGGATACTATCTAAGATTATACTCCTTTGGCTCTGTATTTATCACCTTTCTCTTTGAATCACGCGAACGAAATATTTATGGATCGAAAAGTGAAATTACCGAGGAAGCATAATCGCGAAGCAAACAATTTCACCATCTACTACTAGTTAGAAGTTTAGTTTCAATAAGAAGCAAAAAAATCGAACGAGAAGAATAATGAAGAATATTTAAGATGAAATTAATCATCTCTAAGAAAATATGCTTTTTGATTTTAATTTGCATTCAAGGAGAGTTATTTTGACGTGCATACATTGTGAAAACTAGCATGAAAACATGGTATACTGACATATCACTTTATCATGTCCCGTATGTGTGCATCTGTGTGTTGCGAATATTTTGCAAAAAGCAGAATCCTTCCTAATGGATTAAGAGTGGAGTCGCGACAACTCTTTGTCGAATTTGTCTTCTATTTTTTAAGCAAGCGCTTTAATCCGAGTAAAAGCCACGATTCTTTATCCCAGCGACAAAACTCTAATTCACATTAATTGAGTAATAACAAATAATTTTTCATTTTCATGTTTGTTACGTTAAAAGGATGTTTATCTGTGTGTTCAACGAGGAATTAAATTTATACACATATTTTCAAGGGATTTTACAAAATCCATTGCTTGCAATTTCCTTTTTGCTTATATTTTTAACCTCTAAATAGAAAAGTAGAATTCCATCAGCCTTTTTTGCATTATTTTAAGCATTATTAAACTTTGTATATATGAATTGTATAGAATGGGATTTCAAGTTGATTAGTTCTGAATATTACGAATGTATAACTTAATTAAAGTTTATTTTGACATGAGAATGTAAGATTGAGCGCGAAGGAAAGCGCGTCAATCGAATTCACGGTCGAAGGAAGACGAGGCTTCATCCAGTCGAAAATTCCCATTACGTTAGGGGCCAATCAAAGGCGGAACGTTCCCTGTACAGAAGGTTTAATAATCCCGCATGTTTACTCGGCTCGCCCACCGAGAAACCTGCTCGTCATCTTGTACGGCGCCAACGACGACCAACGCCTTTGAGCGCCATTCATATCCGAAGGGTGAGCGGGCGCTGCCGTTGAAAAAGGGCTCGATGAAGGACTGCCGTTTGAAATAAATGAGAAGCCCATCTGACGGCTCAAGCTTTTACTTGCCTCTAAGAAAACTTACGCCGCGGATAACTTTTGCTTGTTGGTCAACGCTAATTAAGACTGCTCACAGATTTTCGTCATCTTACAGTAAATAAACATACAATATCCTGTTATTCATACATTTACCCTTATAATCATACATTTTTCATAATAATTGATATGATTCTTATAAGGATATTATACGTAGGAATATTGTGTTTTAAAACTTGTAGAAAAATGTATCAAAGCAAATAAAAATTAGAAGAGAAAAGTAACCTTGACTGGTTTCAGTTTTTATGGAACATTTCGGAACAACCCATACAGATGTCATGGTGGCATATTTTTTTTCTCCAAGTAACAGTAGACAAAGTACATTAGGACTTGTCCCTGTTCATCACCAACTCCAGACAACTTACCTTCCTGGAAAGCACTCTGAAGTTCACCCCAAAATCGCCATAAATCAAAGCTCCCTATCGAAATCACAAAAACATACGAGTGTCGTTCGTCAAAAAACTCTTTTCGCACCCTTTCTCACGCATAAAAACAGCAACTTCGACAGTAAAAAAACCGGGTAAATTCAAGTAACTTAGATTAACAGTTTTAGTTACTGTGGTTTGGTTGGAAAAAGTTACTTTTCCGTAAACAACAAAATTAAGCATAAAAAATAGTTACTTCAAGTTTAAAACAGAGATGTATTTTTTAGTTGAAAAATTGTATGAATTTTTCGAGAAAAATTGTGCCTTTCAAAATATATATTTTGAAAGAAGTTTTTACATTATATATAACGTATAAAAACGTGTAAAGTCATTGTTCACTTTTAAGGATTGAGATTCTCTTTCACAAATTGGATTTTCATAATTAATAGTGTTCTTGCGTTAATTTGAAAGAGCATTCTTGTCATTAAAGCAAAAATCGTATTATAATGTTAACGAGACTTTCAAAGACATTAACTCGCAGATTCCATCACTTTGACATGCTCTTAACGGAGGCACTATAAGTCCTGAATACTTTTTATACGTTTAAATATTATTCAATTTAATGAAATTAAATGAAAAGAAATTCATATACTATATTTATTTTACTTTGTCATATGCAAAGTGATGTCGATTGTATATACATTTAAATTCACAAAATTATAATCTCATACATTATTTTTGTAAATACTCTTTCAATACATAATTTCAATTATGCAATGTGTTTCATGTATAAAATTGAATTATTTATTTCAAAGATAGCATCTCTTTCAGTTAATTTATGATCATTTGTAATTATGATTGTTGATATATATAAATTACGAGATGCTCAAACTATTTCGCTTGAAATAAGAAGAACACGCGAAAGCAAAATTCGAATTCGTCCAAACATTGTTTCAGCAGTTTTCGATGAATGAAATGAATCGTCATATATGTTACCGGCCAATAAAATGCAGCGACTCGTGTCGACGCGTGTCACAAGTCGGCACTGTCATTGTGGCGTGGGATCCACGAAAGCGCAAGCCGTTGATTAGATTCGCAGTGAAAAGGCGACTCATCGAGTTCGACGTGGCGGAAGGAAGTTGAGAGGGATATTGCACTTTTTTTGTGCGAGAGTTGTCATGGAATTCCGGTCCAGTGGCGCAAAGGAGCACGAAATGACGTGGCGCGACGAAAAATGTTTCGGCGCAAAGTAGATTCGTTGGGGGGAATAAGCGGCAAACAAACCATGAAAACGAGACGACGCCGCGAGAAGAAACGCAATAACCGACTTGACAACGCGCGCGCCGTTTTCCGGCCGACGACACGACAAGTCAAAAACTCGATTCGACGACGACGATGGGGGCTTTTTCGCGGCGCGCCAAACGTGATTCAGCTTTCTCGCACGCACGCAAATTCAAATGTTGCGGATGAAAAAAAAAAAAAAAAATGAAAAACGAATTTCCATGCATGTCGAGGCGAAATGACGCTTCTGAATATAAATCGAAGGTGGAAGACGTTCTGAGACTTTAGCAGCGAATGGATTTTCTCATGATGTATTTATTTTCAACGGGCCGCTGGAAAAATGCTAAACAATGTTTGACGAGACGCGAAAAAAAGGTGTACCACTCGGATAATGTCGATGCAAATCGACGAATGCCTCGTTCACTTTTTGCCCGACTTCTCAAACAAGAGACCATTACGAAATTTTTTATCTTACTTTTATATTCAGGAGTGAAAATATTTCGGAATATTAGACTGCTTTTATTTTCGTTAAAATAATCTTTTTCTACGGAATATAGTGGAAAGAGAGTATTAAATGTCTTTGAACAAAATCGAACAGATAAATGCATTTAGTGGAACATTTTTCGAAACGCTTTTTCCTTTTACTTTGAAATGCCATTTCCATTCGTGAATACTGTTATAATAAAGTTTAATTAAATTTTCGGTTTTGGCTTACTTAAAACTTAAGTAATTGTTTAAAAATAATAGATCTTTATTTTAAAATAATGAAAAGTCAATTACAAAGCATTACAACAAATTAAGAAAACAAAATACTTTTCTGTACCTAAACAAAGATATAAAAAACCTTTTTCGTGCAACAAAATGCGCTTTAATATCATAGAATTTCTAGCTTACTAAATTTACTTCGAAATAATTAAAAACTTGAAAAAATAAGCGGTTTTCAGAATCAAAAGAAAATACTTGCAGTATAACCAGGTCAAACGCTCCTTCAAAATTATGAAAGCAAAAGAATAAGTAGTTTTTTTGATGCAGTAAATTTTGTTATAAAAATTCAAATCAAATGTACGAGTTAATTACGCGGAATTAAAAAAAAAGGAAGCCGAGTTGTTAAACCCACGAACCGCATAGTATAAAATATGCGACGTTTAAAAACAGCTCCAAATTCATCGTGACATTTTTAGTGCGCCGATTAATTGTGCACAAACGCTTCTTTTGACTGCGATTGCACGTTCATTTCATAAAGTGTTTTCCGTTTGACCCGAAAATGGAACAAACGCAAATACCGATTTCAACACGACAATCGAATATTGCTTTTTTCCCATGTTAATAGCATTTAAAATAAATACATAAATGTTTTCGTTTTACCATATATTGTATTTATCAGTTTCAACTTTTATAATATAACTAAATTGATCATATTTTATTTCAAAAATATTTATTATGAAATACCTTTCAGTTATCTAAATTGAAAAATAAAATTAATTGGGTAACTTAAACAATATAAATCATCTAAATTTAATAACAAGTAATCCAGAGAAAATACAATAGAGTAATTTTCAAGGAAAAAAAATAACAAAACATATTTCAAGAAACATTGTTTTCTTTGAAGTTATAAAATAAGCGACGAAATTTTGTAAAAGGTGTAAAAGATATTTTCTTATGAAATTTATGTGGAGCTAGAAAACATGGCAGTTTGCCAGTCATTTCTGTGGCAAAAAAGCGTGGTTTTCCGTCAAAGTAAAGTTCACGACAGTGCTGCTGTTATCGGTTATTCAATTACTCGGACGAGACGTCCGAAGAAGTGCATCGCTTCAGCCCAGCAACACTCTCGTGTTTGCAAACTAGCCGGCTGTACTTTCTCAGAAAGCACAGTGGTGCACTCGGCGCAGAGTTTTGCGTCTCTGTTTGCAGAATGCATCTCTTGTACATACATCATCTGCAGAACTCCCGTCGCGTCTCTATGATGGGATTTCACGGAATTCTGTGATACTTATGGTGTCACGCGAGATTAACAGTATTATGGAGTGTTGCTATGAATTTCATGCTCACAACTTTATCTAAATAAATAGCGCGTTTTGTTTCATAATGATTTAATTATCATAAATAACCGCGTTCCCATCAATTAATCATGCAACAAATATAATATTATGTACGATTCACTAGTGTCATATATAAATTTAATATGCACACATTTTATATGCTTTAGTGACAAAAAAAGTCACGTGATAAATTGTACTTCGTGCTCTAAATGTAATTTAATGTTCGTGTTGCTTATAGCAAATTATTATTTAAATTAAGTAACGAGAAAAGTATCGTAAAATAATTATATCAGATTGAATTAATCATTTTATAAAGAATTTCAATTTAAATATATTAAGTATTAATAATATTGAAATAGAAAACTCAACTTGAATCAAAATTAAAGAAAAATAAAATGAAATGTAGCATTTTTCGATTATTAATATTATAAGTTATTTTATACATGTTTCTAAATTTAGTTTAAAGTACACGTAGAACAAAGTTCCTATAATTTTTGTAGAATTGTATAGAAGAATTTACTGAACTGTACATTAACTGATGAACAAAACCATAAACTCAATAATAATTACTGAACAGTTCAGTAAATTGAAAAATGGAATAAATAAAACAAATATTTACTTATTTCAAACATTTTACTTATATTTACTGTCTTGATGATTATTTTTCTTGCTTTTTTTTACTCCTACTTTTTTTTTCACTAACACATTTCACAAACAAATGCGTGTTTTGAAGAATCGATCTCGCGTCTTCGAGGTGATAGTCTGCCATCTTGTCAGCCGAGCCAGTTCAGTCTACATAACTCAACTGGCAAATGGTATATTTAAGTTTCACGTAATGCAGATGGCGCCTTTTCAGAATATTGAGCAATTTTTATAA
>JABFPJ010000031.1:0-92957 GCA_022817425.1 Gryon sp. ZL-2020 | reverse complement strand
TTATCGAAAGAGCAGTTATAATTATATAATTGAAAAAAAAGTTATGCCAAAAATAAAGATTGATAATAAAGTAATGTCTTTTTTTTTCCAAGAAAATTGGTCAATCATATAATCATGTATTTGTACAAATATATGTATCTTTTAAATCATTAAAATATTTTTTGTTTGTTTTTTTTTCAATTCATTATAATTTTGTTTTTTGTTTAATTATTTTTATAAATATATGTATTTTTTAAATTCAATTAAATTTGTTTTTTCTTTTTTATTTTTTAAATGCATTTAAATTTGGTTTTTTTATTTCGGGGGGCCAAGCCCCCCGAACCCCCCGCGGGGGGCTTCGCCCCCTCGACCCCCACCAGGGGCTGCGCCCCTGGACCCCCCCCCGCCCGCCCGCTTCGCGGGATTTACGACTACCTGCTTTGCAAATTCCCCAGGTGCTAGTGCACTTGTTACGAAAAGAATAATATGCAACACGGGAGGGCGCGTTTCTTCCCTTATGTGAAGTTGTCTACCTCGACAAAACCTCGGGCTGCCTTCGGCAGCCCTCGGTTTTGGTCTCGGTACACAACTTCACATGCGGGAATAAACGCGTGTTTCCCTCCCTTGATGCATAACATACTATTATTTGGGTAACTTTTCGCTTACCCCATTTTTAACAAATTTCCAAATAAAAAAATATTATTGGCAATATCTTAAGATTTAGCTCTGGTCTTATTAATTATTAATTGTTAATCTTGTTTTACTTGTATGATGATTTTATATTTATTTTAATCGACATCCTGTATAAATCGTTTCTTCAATATTTGCTAGTGCGATCGCTGCGCCATCTGTAGGCAACGTGCGCTGGTGCGCACTAAATGCAAAGAAAAGTGGTAAGTGTTGGTATCGTTTTCTACTTTTATAGACGCTTAAATGCACCCGAAATCTATTTTATTCATGACAGATTAATGATCTCGTGTAAATAATGTAGTTCACATAATTTGGAATCAATCAAAGGATAAAGAAGAAAAATGACGGGGTAATCATAGATAGTGCAATAAAAAAATGCATAAATTGCAATAATTAACTAAAAATTTCAACTCTTTTCAATAAACGGAATCTCAAAAAATGTTATTATTTGATATTTATTTTAATTTCAATATTTTTATTGTTTAAATATAAAAAAAATAAAGAAAATTAGTTTCCAAACTTTTAATTTCAATTAATCTAAATAACAAAAATATTATAATTTTTCAAAGTTTTTTTTTCGATTATTTCTTTGATCGGGTAAAAAAGATTTAAACAATACATAAATTTGTTCATATACCTAATTATATTTAAAAAAATATAAGCGTTTATTATTTTATTTAATTTTTTTACGAAAAATTATTGTACCTAAATTTACTTTGGTATATACGTAACTCTACTAAAAAATAATCTTTTTTTATAAGAAAGCAATTTTATATCTCTATTTCTTTTGTATGTACTACAATACACTACAATTTAATATCTGTGGTTAAAAGGCAAAACCAAGTAACTCCATTTCATTTTCGTAAAAAAATTTGAGTTTAAATGTATTAAATATCGATTTAGGAGTTTTGAAAAAGTACATGTTTCTGTAAATTACTTTTTTTGACGTATTCGAAAGACATTCCTCAGATGGATTTGATGTAATTATAAGGATAAATTCCAAATTAAGCTACATATTGAAAAAGTACAAAAAATGGAGTTACCTGTTTTTGCCTTTTGGCCACAGATATATTTTCAGAAATTGTTCGTAATGTTTCCATTGCAAATTTAAATACATAAATCTAGTGAAAGTTTTACAAAAAAAGTAACTTTAACTTTCAATTCGAAATCGCTAACTAACTAACTAAAGCTTGAGAAAATGTTAATCAAAAATAAATATTTACTAAAAAATATTATTAGCAATTCTTGAAGTTGAGTTTTCATCAACTATTGCCTTTTATTGAACATTTAAAATTAAATTGTAAATCAAAATTGATTATAAATACTTTATTGATTTCAAAATGGGATCTAAAAAATACATACTTTTATATTAAATAAACGGAAAACTAAGAAATGAATATGTAAAATGCTTAAAGAAAAAAAAATGAAAGGATAAAAACGTAAAATAAGTTTGCCAATAATACTCAACACTAGAACTATTCAACGCACAAAATATTCCGTGTCGTGTTTTTCAAAGTTTTTATTTAATAAATACTTTACAGTTTAACTTGCTTTAAATGTTATTTATTTTCAACAGCCAGAAGTAATAAAATATCAAATAAAAGGATAATAATAGCACGCAAAGTATCCATTGCGTATCTTTGTTTTTCCTGCAAGACTTGTTTTTTTATTTCTTCGTCTACAAAATGCTTACTTCAAATTACTTATTTATTTGTTTATTTTTCATTTCGTTAACTATAAAATTAAACTTTTATTTAAAAAAATACCTTTTGCTTGGAGAAAATACTAATCATACATAAGGTTCATAATAACGAGAAACGTAATTTATATATAAACTTATTGATATAAGTCGTTACGATATTCTATCATGTCGTGTAAAAAACTGTACAAAATTTACTCGTATACGAATTTTGGATAATAAGGATAGATCTAAATCATTTGCATCGAAATTTCTAGTGTTAAGTTTGAGATTATCGAATGTTTAAATCAGTCATATTAATACATATTTCAAAACGAAATGCTACATACTGTTTAACTTTATAAATTCATTTCTATTTAACATATCATTTACAATGTTGACGTTATAATTAAAAAATGATTTCTGATTAATTTCGTATGAATAATTCTTGTTTGAAACATTTTCATATAATTTTATACAGTTTGTAAATCCTAATCCGGTTTACTCTGTCTGTCAAAACCAACTAGCTCTCGAACGTTATATTTCTTTTACGCTCTGGACCCTTTGTTCATAATATACAAACTTACAGACATTCATGCATACAAGCACATACACATATACATATATATTTACATCTATATATATGCATCGTAACGTGATTACATTTGCACATTCGAGTATATCAATTTAAAAAAATTTAATTTGTTTAAAAATAATATTTAAAAATATTGAATACTGTCGAAATTGATTATTAAAAGTAGTTGAATTTAGACAATTTCATAGAAATAAAATAGAAGATAATAAATTATTAAATACTAATTTTATTTTAATTTAAAAACTTTATTTAAATAGATAAAATGACTTTGTCTTAAGTATTTTAAATAGTATAAATAATCTGAGATTAAACAAATAATAAATAACTTGAATTTTTGATCAATTATTTTTGATATTTTTCAAGTTCAAATAAGTGCAAGTGCATTGTTACAGCATATACAAATGTATCTGCATTGTATGTATATAATCAAACACACATACAGACGGAAGTTCGGTGTGCAACTGATAATATCAAATACTGCAATTGAATAATAATTTAAATGATCTGATTAGATGAGATAATGAATAAATATCATGAAGGAATATAGTTAAAAAACAAAGTTCAAATTGAAAGCATACTTCCTAAACATTCATCCTCTGTCATACATTCTGAAATATAATCTCATACTCAAATAACACGAAACGAAAAGATTAAACGAAATATAAACACAATAATTGTTATCATATTTTCAGCTACAATAATGGTAATTCCTTTTTTTCGCCATTATGAAATTTTATAAAAAGAGGGAAACATATATCAAGAATCAAAAATGGCGTAAAAAAATAAATTGGATAGGTTTATGACATTAAACTATATCGCAAATATAAACATTGTTTGTCAGCGAAGAGATGATTTTTGTATTAAAAATTATTTATTTAATATAGTTTTCATCCGTTGTGTTGAATAAAATAATCAGAATAGTTGATATAATACGATGTTAAGCTGACAAATATTGATTAAAACTCTGTTGTTTTCTTTATAAATAAATAAACAAATTAAAGTCTGTAATTTTGTAAATGGCATTAAATTGTAAATTTTTAATTGCAAATACTGTTGTCGTCAAAAATGTTATGAGTTGTAATTTAAAATTGTTTCATTGCATAGATTTTTTTCCCCCGCTTTTTTGTTTTACTCCATCAGTTTGATATTCTTTGCCTATTTTTGAATCGTAACATATTTAACAATCACACTTTAATTGTACCGCGCGTTGCGCGTACGAATCATCTCGCGACTGATTTGTTCTTCCTGCAGCAACTGTTTACGGAATTGACTAACTTGATCCAAGGCTGCGTTAAGTATATCCCGCTGCTGCACCAAACACTGCTCCCACTTTTGCGCATAAGCTGTAACATAAAACGATTGAAAACGTCAGCATTTATCATTTAACACGTTATTCGATAGATATATTAATAGAAGCATGTTTTCAGCAAATTTTTGTTTTAATGCAGAATTTGAAAGACAAGTTAAAAACACATGTGCAGTATCGTGATTGTGTGAAAAATGACGATAATTTGTAATTCAATGAAAATAAATAAAAGTATGAGCTTTTGCATAAATTTTGTTATAAATAAAAGATTTATTTATTTAATTCCAAAAATTAGTCAATTTAATTTATCATCTTTGTAGAATTATTAATACGTTATTTTTGAATTAAAATTAGTTTGTTAATATTATTCATTATGCGAATTTTTTGCAAACATAAATGCTAAAATAAAAACAAACGGTGTTTGTAAAACAGTACATTTTATTCAAAAATATTTGTAAATAGCAAAAATGCATGTACAAAGTGTGAGCAAATTTGAATTATTTTCTGGCATTATTAACAATTCTCGTAATTCTTATCTTACAGTCAAGTAAATGCAGCTATAACTTATATACATGTAAATATGTGTAAATATAAAAATATAAATATAAAATGTAAAAAAATATATAAATATGATATTTTAACTCATTTCTTCTGTATTCCTAATACATCTACCTATATATTAACATATTTACGAATGATCATTAAAAAAGTATATAAATATGAGAATATAAATCAAAGGAACTAGCAAAAATAAGACGAAGTGAATGATAATTGATATCACAAAGCGTAATGTGCGTTTGCAAAGTGACAACATTCGTTTGATGAATAAATGCTTGTCATTTGTACATATTGTTTCGGTATTCCTTCGCTGCAGTTTTCTCATAAATGCACAGCCGTCGTTGTATTTGTTATCCCCGTTATTGTAATTGACAAATTTGTTCTGCGCGGATGACTTATTTAATTTTATCTCTAAATCCTCCGTACGTTCAACAAAATTCAACGTTTGCGTTTCATCGAAAGCCTCGAAGCCATTGTGCTGAATGTTCGGCTTATAGTTAAGCAAGTCTTCTTGATCATGAAATTTATTCTGCAGTTTCATCTTCTTGTTGAACGTGCCGGCCCAGTTGTACTTAGTTTTTTTCTTTTTGTTTGAATGCCGTTGCTTATTATCATTATTCATCGACAAACAATTCCAACTTTGACGTCCACAATTTTGTGAATAATCATTCGACGATGAGTCTGAACACACATTTTGTGTTTCATATTTGTTGGAATCTTTTATTTTCAACCAAGTTGTGCCGTGATCCAAGACGTTACTGATGCCGAAGATCGAACGACCTTTTGTACAGCCACTAAAATCTGCGATGAAACGCGTGGGCGTTTATCATTTTTGTTGTTTCATTTTATTTGTTGTTGGTTTTGTTTAATTTTTGTTTAAATAAATCACTAAAGTTTCTTGATAGTTTAAGGTGCTATGATAAATACCAGTTTTTATTGTAAGAGAAAATTAATACAATTTCAAACTCAATTCGATTTTTAACACTCTTTCGTACACCCGAAATTATTATATAGAAATTATTTATAAATACAATATATGGTTTAAAATTATTAATTTCTAAAATAACGTAAAAAACTCTTTATACGTTATAATATATTTGGAATTTAATCATGAATTAAAAGTTGTGTGTTACTATAGTTTAGAACTTGAAAAGTATCTCTTTGTAAAAAATGGATTATTAACTAAAGTACATGTTTCTATCCATGTAAACAAATATGGATATGAAATTTAGTAATTCATGGTGTCAAATTATGTTTAAACAATCACAAATGAATTCATGTTATATAATTTAACTTTTCAATGAGTACTGCTCTTATCATGCCACCTTAAATTTGCAGAGAGAGGTGGATGTTTTATATTAATACTCTTTATATACAACAAAATAAAATTTATATAAACCATAATATTGTGACATGTCTTTAATTACTTCATAGTATATCTTAGTTTATTAACAAAATTAATATTAAGATGGGGCGTCCGACTAATTTAAAAATAACATTTTCAATTTTAATTTAAATTCTGAAATTGTTTCTTCTTTATTTATTTATTTATTTAATATATTAATAAAAATTAGCAACAAATAGTTGAACATTATTTGTCAAATTATAATATTAATATTTACCATGATATAACAATATTTGTTATGAATAATCAGAATTTGTCTATATTTTAAACAAATGTTTTTTAAGTTAATATCTTTTTCGTTTCTCCAAATATGAATAATTAATACTATTTAGGACTTTGATGAGATTATTTATATTTATTTATATTTATTTTCATATTGAAAATTTACATTATTTGTATATCTATATATATCATTTTTCGAATTTTTTAAGTAAAATAGCTTCAGATATAGACAAACAAACATGCTCAAAATTTTCAGAATTGCAGGAACATAATAATATAATGAACAATTAAATGAAATCTTATTAAATTCTGAGTATAAAGTTTATTCGGAGGTCCCACCTTAAATAAATATTACATTAGTACATTAACAAAACATATAAAATTATTAACTTGATTTTTCAATTTTTTACAAGAAATATTTTTAAAGATATTACCATATTAGATATTAGTATACAATTTTATTAATTGGAAATAATTAAAAATAATAAGTAAAATTTTGAATGAATAAAAGTGTAAGCCAAGTTTGGAAGTCCAAGCTCAAATTAACTCATTTGCGGTACATAATTTTGTTATTCCTCTCTCGAATTTTATACAAATTTTTACAAACAAATTACAAGACTTACATTAAAGACGAAAACTTGCGGATGAGTTAAACAGAAATTCGCATTGATTAATCGAAATTTATATTCTAAATGAAGAAATTAATTATTATTTTGTGTATAGAAAATAATAATAATTATCGAAAAAAGTGGATGTATGAAATTGATTAAATTTATATACATGAATTCACTAGTGATACGGTTTTTTAAAAAAAAGAAACACCATGAAATATCGAGCGTGTTCTTAAGTGTTACAAAGCATATAAAAATCAGATGTTAACGAATTGATTTACATGTGTAACAAATGTACAGTTGTTAAGGTGATATCTCAGTCACATAAGAGCAAAAAAGATAGAGCTAGCAGAGAATCCATTAGAGAAAGAGAGATGAAGTGAGTTTGGCTGAGATATCACCTTAAATAGAGACCTAAAGATGATAAATAAATTGATATTCTATTGAGTATCCCTGTCTTTCATTAATTAACAAATTGACGATACTGCACATGCAAATATCACATTGTCTAAAGCTAAGCATTATTTTAACACAAAGTATGATTTAATACGAAAGAAATATGAAAAAACGCAACGTAAATATTAAATTATGATAATAATTGAATAATAGAAATAATAACAATTTCGAATTATGAATGAAGACATTTATATGATTTAAAAGTATGAAACAAAAAAATATCAACCAAATATACTTTTGTAAAAATAAATTTCATATATTATTTCCAATAAAATCAATTACATAAAATATATAATTGTTTAAAATTAGATAGATAAATTAAAAAGTTAACATTAAGCAAATAGTACAGAAATTAAAAACAAAATGTTTTATAGATTATATATATTTTATATTTACTCAAACAAAATTGAAATTTATTCAAATCACTAAATAAAGTTTAGTATAGTTTATTTTTACAAAATATCCCCCTCTCTCAATGTACGAGTTGTGTCATACAACATTTAAAAGAGAGAATTGTCTGTTTCTTATTTTTTTCTGCATTCAATTTTCATACTTTGCAACATATTTTGTGACAGTTTTAATAACTTTACTTTATAATTAATTATGTGTTAAGGTTGTTCTCTTGCAAAATGAAAATATCAAGAAATGGACGAAACGTAGTTATAAACAGTTATTATATTATACATATACTTAACATACTACGAATCGACTTGCAAATTTTGAATTACACTGTGTTGCTAGAACTCAAGAAATATCTATTACGATATAAATAAAAAGAGAAACGTATTAAAATGGGTATTTTATAAATCTGTAAAAATTGTTTTATATAAAAATACATATTTGTAACGAAAAATATTTTTGTACTTAAAATTATACTCCATATGAAGAACATCTATTGCGAACATTCCACATAACCTCAGTAGTACATATGCTATTTTTTAATTTTCATTCTTTATGTTAATATGATATTAACTGGCAAACAGGATTTTAGAATAAGTTAAGTATATGTTTAATTAATATTGTGTTATGTTTAAATATCAAAAAACGCAATGTAAGATAATAATTAATAACATTAAGAGGATTAATATATTTTATTAATTACTTCTTTAAAAAATAAGAAATTTCAGTTCAAAGATCGTTTTCGTATAACTTATTGTTCATTTTATCATTTTATACCATTTTCCAAATTATTTTGTCAATTTATAATCCAAAATTTCTCGTTTAAAGTCAAAATTACTCTTAAATTAATACAAAGTGGGACGTTTATCTTAAGGCGATATATCATGCCCTGTTTATTTACAAAAAAGAGTTCCGTAAGAACTTTAAAATGACACTTCGTTATACAAAACAAAATATATCAGACGATTCTCTATTTCATAAGGAATCATCTCATATATTTTAATTTTTATACAAAGTGCAATTTTCAAGTTCTTACGCCATATCGCCTTAATGTATGAAGAAACACGGACAAAATGTGCCCAAATAACAAATAACTTAAAAAATATGACATTTTTAGACTCAAATTTACTGAAACTTACATAATTTAACATTTATTTATTTTGTTAACATTTTCATATTTGTTTCATGTGAAAAATTATACTAAATTTTACGAAATTTAAAACCCAAAAATGAAACATTACACTCTCTCTCTCTCTCTCTCTCTCTCTCTCTCTCTTGAGTCTATCGTGATCACAAGAGAATAACCTTAAGTATCTCAACATAAAATATTCTTAGTTTACTAAGAGAAACATTTTTCGTGCTACATACAAAACAAAAAAAAACAAAACAAAAAAAAATACAACGTGTCAATAACATAAAAATAGCGGTCTTACCTTCTTGGTCATAATCCACTTCATGTGTTGCACTAAAAATGTCGTGTGCCTGATTTAAAAATTTATTAGTATTGTCCATAACAACTTTGTGCGTGTCCAGCACTTCCTCCTCCATCATCTGCAGTGCAGACACTGCTTCATGGAACGTATACAGATCTTGAGATAATTCACCTTCCTGTTAATTAAAAATACGACAAACAATGTTTTAGTGAATGTATATATAAATGCAATAGTACATATAAATGTAACTCGTAAATAACTTACATTCAAGGACCTTAACTGAGCTAAATCAGAATCAGATAATCCAGAATTATTTGTCGACGGTTCAATTTTAACGTCTGCGTCTTCATTGCATGGCGAAGTTTTCACTTCTGTTGGATCTGTGGCAGCTAATTCTTTAACTCTGTCTGCATATCGAAGAGTATTGAGAGAATGTTCACAGGAACTCATTCCAGGACTTATCATCGCGATCTAAATTTAATTATATAAGCAATTAGTAATGAATTGTATGAAGTGATAATATAATAATTATAATAGTGATAATAATTTTTCTATTAAATATTGTTCGTCGATGATAAAAATATTGTGTAAACACAATGTTATAAATATTAATTAAAAAAATGTTTCAATATGATAGAAACAACATACCATGCAAGTCTTAGACTTCTCTCCGATAAAACTGTCCCTGAGAACTTGCGTTAATTTGCTAGCTCTAAAAGGTAAATGCGTTCCTTTGCGACCCAAAGCACGAATACATTCTTTTAAGGCTAATAAGGATTTGTTTATTTCAGCACCTTCCATACCTGTAAATGCAAATGATTATTTATTATTATTTTGAGTTGACTTTTTGTATTTTATAATATATAAAAGTATAGATTTATTAAATATAGATATATTTAATAAAATAATTAATTAGTAACAAATATAGTGAATGAGTAACTCACGCGTTTGTCTATTGGCAGATGATGTGTCGGCGCCTCGTTCATTACCGGCAAGATCAATTAACGAAAATTTTCCATGAACTTTGTGTGTGCCCGCAGTGCGCGCGATTATTTGAAATACTGCATGTGACCTAGACGAATTGGAATTGGCGCTCGTCTGTCCGCTTGTTCTTGCACTGTTACCATGTTGAATTAATTTCAATACCTCGTCACACGTTTCGACGACTTTTTCCGTTAAACCAACGATTTGTACCTAAGAAGTAATTGTAAAAACATGAATAAATATTCTAAATGTTTATTCTCCTCTATAAAACACATTGTTATAATTAAATAAATTGTATTTATTACAAAATTCAATTATCTAAATTATTTTGCTTGATTATGTAACTCGATTGAAATATGATTATTTAAAAGAAATGAAATAAAAGTATGAATTACCTGTTGCTTTCCATCTTCCAAAACGCGCAGTTTTTCTTTACCTGCTAAGAGATCGAAAACTTTGCCCGAATAAATTTCAAAAAAGCTTGCCGAAATGACCAAATTGAGTGAGCGATAATTTGCCGATTTGAGGCACTTGAATACGTCCTTCGCAACCATGGCGTATATTCCCTTCTTACAGTCCTGTGTTTTACCATTGAAATCGCCGCCCATTGTGTGGGTTTTGCCACTACCAGTTTGGCCATAAGCAAAACATGTTGCCATACCACCTTCAAAGATCGTCTGAACTAGTGGCTTGGCTGTGTACTTGTAGACAATCTCGTTGGTGCACGTTTCATCAAATGCATAATCAAATCGAAACAATTGATTCTCTAAATACTTGGTTAGATCGACTTTAGATTTCGGCTCATGTACCACCATTTGATCTTTACTGGGAACACTTATTACGTCCACTTCCTTTCTTGTCAACTCTTTCTTGTTTAACGGACGCTTTCTCACGCACACAGTTATTTGATGATCTTCAACCAAATCTGTTTCTCTTAATGGTCGGAATTCTATATTGTTTTGATATTCTCTGAAATAAGTCAAAATAATGATTTTTGTTTATTTAATTCAAATTTAAATTTGATTTCATATTTGTTATTAACAAATAATAATCACCTAATCATAGCCAGAAACTCCCAATTTGGATTACCAGGATCTAAATTCATAAGAGCTTCCTTTTCTTCTTTGAGTTCAGCTTGACGTTGGCGTCGCTCTTCACGATTCTTTTTCAGCCTCTCAACTTCCTTAACAACATTAGATCTCCTACCACGGCCATTTTCTACTTGATTCGGTTGAGCTTGCTGCTGAGCTTGTTTGGCCTTGTTAAGAACCGCGGTGTTGACACTTGGATAAGCCGGTGTTGTAGGCGTCGGTGGAATATTTTCTTGCACATCCCTCCGTCCGGTTAATGGCACCTCATTATGTCCATTTAACGAAGATGCCGTTGCCATAATGTTTGTTGGTCGACCCGTTGGACGAGGAACATTTCGATTGGATCCAGCTTCAAATTAAACATTTTCTTTGATTTCACATTTTATTCGACAACAAATTCAATTTTCCAATTTTCAAATGTATATTTAATGTTTTTAAAAATAATTTATTTACTGATTTGAAAACAAAAATCAATTTGATGATAAAAGTAACAAACCATTTTTTTTTGTAAGAATTTCTTCTTTGTTTTTATCTAAAATTTTATTACGTTTGCGTAAACAAAAAGCCGTGAATTTAAATTTCATATTGAAACAAAAATTGGGATATTATAATTAAATTAATGACACTTTTAAATAGATCAGTTAAATTAATGGATATCACGAGCCGATCAAGCATATATCAAGGCGTGAAATTCGCGCGAAGAAAGCACTTTACTCATTGCAAGTACATGCTGCACTGTCTACTGGGGTCCTTGCCCTTGTTCGTTACGTATAGCACGCGAATATTGATAGATCCATACGGTGGTGTTACAACGTAACACGACATGTTATGAGAACAATCTTTAGAGTTATTGATGTAACAATTTTTATGGAAAAACATTTTAAAAAACATAAAAAAAATGTTTTTAAATTTACATAAAAACTAACGATTTAAAATAATTAAATAAATTAAACATCATTTATACAATTATTTTTTTTATTTTTGTTGTTTTTTTATAATGAAATAAAAAATTATTTATTTATAAAATTGAAGAACTGAAAGTTAATTAAAAATGCTTACCTTTAACTGGAATAGAAGCTCGAGTGGTATGCTAAAAAATCAATAACAAATATTAATTAATTATTTACACTGAAATTATGATTAATTAAGAAACAATACTTCTATTGCATACATAAAGCAATGAATTGTTATATACACTAAAAATATAAGTTGCTTTACTTTGTTTAATTAACTTTAACAGATACAAAATAAATCTAAAATAAATGTTCTTAATGTCTATTTTATCGCAAATTCTGACGAAATCATACGTAAATAATTTTCTAGCGTGAATTTTTATGCTTTACACTTTTATCCGGTAATACAAATTGAGAAATTACACTAATTAGTAGAGATATCGGTAAATACATTTTTTCCAACTAACAAAATGCATCTGCTAAAAAGATACTGACAGAATATAAAGATGGAAAAACTTTTCAATGAATGTTTTTTAAGTCAAAATTATTCAACTCATTTTTTTTTAATTTAAACAATACAAATGTAAATATTATAAATTTAATTGATGTGCATCAAAATTTCAATTTCATATTACAAATATATAAAGCTACTTCTAGGATATCACGACAAATATTCAGCATAAAAATTGCATAAAAATACACAAAAATGACATACACTTGGAACATTTAATTAATGTTTAAAAACTGTATTTACACCAAATAAATGAGTTAGAAAATTATATATATAATTGATAACTAAAAAAAACATAATTCACACACGTGAAATCTTTAAATTTTATTATTAACAAAACGTACGTAAAAAGGAATAATATTTACAACTGACAAGACTGGCATTCTAGGAAGAGGAAATTTATTTTGGTGGCGCGTTACCGAAAGACGAGAAGTAACTCGTACAGGAAGCGTTGCTGAGATTAAGCCATTTCTCGGTGCTTGACCGCTATGTTGTCCGAAGAAGTTTTCATCCGGATTATCCAAATCATCATCTTCTTCCTCAGAAGAATCCTTTTCATATTTTACACGAAGCACGAGTAACAGATTTTTGTACAAATAGCAAAGTATTACAGGAGTTGAGTTAATTAAATTAAAACAAGGAAATGTTAACATTAAAATGGCAGAAACAAAAAAGGAGTTTGAAATTGAATTAAATGATTAGGTGAAAATTAAAAAAAAAACGAAGAAAAAAAAGGAAAAGCAAAAACGGAAGACACATAATTTTTGTTGTCGATCCACCATTTGCAATCCATTATAAGCAGCGTCCATTGAACGAAAAAATGGCACATTATTAATATCAAAAAGATACAAACATTAATTAATATTTTTTAATTAATATTTATGCTGTAAAATTTTGTTTAATACACAACTTGTGTTGTCCTGTGAGAATAATGCGATGACATTTGGATGTCAAACAAAAATATACTTTATGTCTTGAAAGCTCATTGGGTTATTTTTTTTTTTTTTTTTTTTTTTTTTTAGGACACTCGGTTGAGTTTCGAAGCGCGTCAGATTGGCAAGCAACAGCAGCGGGATTTACGTGTTTGGCCCCACCCTACTCTCCTAACTGTGCTCCTAACCCTGGTCTAGTCCGTCCCCCTTCGACTGTTCGAACCCCATCGAGTGCTCGAGTCGGGGACAGCCGGGTCCACAGTCGAACCGAACCGGCTCGACTATACTAAATCAGACGGTTGCGGGCGGTCCTTCTGATCTATCCTACGAGCTGCTAGAAGGATATCGCTTGGAAAATAACTCTCGCGTACAATCGCAAGTCTTCTGTGCCGCATATCTAAACCTTCAAATCGCTCATGGCTCATGAACGTCTCGTAATTTAGCGCCCGCGGCACGCGCCCTCGCGAATTATAAACAAGGCCCTTCTGTGTGCAATATAGTGAGTTGTTCGTCTTTCTGTTTTCTCATTGTCTTATTGGCTTACTATAATTGTATAGTGCATGAGAGGATTGTTTTAGTCTTCAAGAAGGATGTCATTATGTCAAGCAAATCGTTCTTGCTACAGCTAGATTGCAGGTAATTGTTCATTTTATATGATGAGATATTTGAATTGGCGGGCACTTTAACGGCCGATTAAGACTGAAGTTAGCTGCAGATGGGATCTTAATGGCTTCATTATAATGAAAGCATGTAATGATGTTGTGATAATAAGTATTGCTCAGAAAATGATTGACATTTGGCTTCTAATATTTCATGACATTTAATGTGAATTGAAGAAATTGTAAGATTTTTATACTCTTTTCCAACAAACATTTTTGATATATTATTATATGAATTATTTATAATAGAATATTAAGTAAAAAGAACGTTATAGAATTAAAAGTAATAATATAGAGAATAAATCAGTTATGATTTAGTATTTATGCGATATGGAAAATTTTTGCAAGCAAAAAAATGTTGTTTTACAAAAATGATTGTTCAACAAAAAATTGTCTTATTACTTTATTTTAATTATTATGAACAAAATTAAAGATCAATATTTTTGTTTAAGATTAATGATTCAATTGTATTATTATATTTTATTATATATTAATTTCATTTACAATACATTTAAAAGTAAATACAATTAAATATTAAATAATATTATATAATAAATATTTTTTAATATTTTATGTCTCAATATTTTCTGAAACATTCTGATACATTCCTGAAAATCTATAATTTATTACAAAATTTACGTTTCGGAGCAATTCTTTCTTGGTATTTAAATCTCCTATTTTTCTATATCTTCATTTATATTTTTCTCTGAAATAGTTATTTAAAAGCATTAATAAAATTGCTAAAACTAATAGAGTTTATTTACTAATTTGAAAGATTAAAAAATATAGTAGATACTACGTTTTATTGGTTACACATATGTGCATATTATATATATTTAAATTGTCAACATCTCCATTCATTTAAAAATACCTTAAGTGCATGGAAAAATTAAATGCAAAATTAAATACAATTTTTCAATAAATATATGAATTTATAAATAATCTTATAAATCTTTCATAAACAATGCATACTTCATTATAATTTTTTTTTAATATTTTTTGTTAACTTTACAGAAATATTTGAAATATTTTAAAGAATTGTCCTCATGTCCCCTTACGAAGAAAAATATACGCACAAATATATGAAAATTAGATAATATGTTTAAAAAAAAACGTCAAATACCTTCAAATATATTTTTAAATATATTTTTTCCAAAATATATGTGTAAATATGTGTGAAAATATATGCAAAAATATATTAGTGTTTATAAAATATAAATTAAATAAAATTCAATTAAAGAAAATTAAAAAGATTGTATTATTTTGTTTCATGAAAAATGTAGAAAATTGTTCGTCATATAACGAATTAAAATGAAAATGAATAATCGTGGCACCTAAATCGGTGAAAATGGTCGAGTGCATTATAAGCTCGATATGTGTCCTGCATTACGGCGTTGATGAATGTTCGCGACGTCGATCGATCTCTCTCACACGAACTGCTAATTGTGCGGCGTCATAACTCTCCACCCTCATTCACCCCTTTCGCGTATCGATGTTACTGAAGCTCGCGCGTTGGCGGACGCGGATTTCTGCACATGTATGCTCGCACACGCGAAAAGCACGTGACTAAGTGCGCCGGAATAAACGGAGGGCGGTTCGTCGAGTACATTACGCCGACGTTGTTTACAGCTCAGCTCTTTCAAATCGTCGCCGATTAGCGATGATCCCATTTCAGTCCATCGTTATGGTTTTAAAACACCCAACATTAAACACTTTTTTTATTCACTCAAATACTCATAAATAGGCACGAAAAAAGCAAATAAACGTACGCGTTTACATCTTTTCTATCATTCTGTAATTATCTATACTATAAATTAATATACTTTTACTGTAGCTACAAAGATTTGGACTAGATTGAAAATTTAAAAAACCTTTGATAAGTTTCCTCTTATCATTAGTTTTAGTTATTTAGTACTTAAAGATTAATACACGCATAGAAATAGGTAAGTAAATATTACTGAGAATACGAGTAATTGTGTGACAGTATCTGTTTTTGAGTAAAATTTAAGAATTTTTTGTAAAATTTGCACAAATTTGATGAATTTTTACGAAATATTGATGAACTTCTACTAAGTTGCTCAGTAAATTTTAACCTAACCCATATTTCACGCTGTCATACTTTAACTAACAAAGAAACAACGTTACCGACAGTCAGTCGAGTTAGCCGCGATCGTAAAGTATCTCGATATCTCATTAGGAAACAGCAGATACCGAGTTCGAAACTCAGAGAGGGAGTTTTTTTAAATGTTGAATTCTATTTTACGAAATGAAATTAGTAAAATTTACTTAAAATTCCACTGTCACACAATTACTCGTATTCTCAGTAATATTTACTTACCTATTTCTATGCGTGTAATATTATAACATTTTAATTAGTACAAATGTGTATAACAAATATGTTTTTATCTTTCGCGATGGAAACTCTATTGTGAAAATATATGCAAAACTATTTAACTTTTTTCTGGTTAAATATATCTAAAAATATATTGTTTATATATTTTTATAAAATCAAATATATTTTCGCACATATTTTCACATATATTTCTGAAGAATATTTAAATATATTTATGTTTACATATATTTAACAATATCTACCTTTTTGCCGAAAATATATTTAATTTATTTGAAATATATGTGTGCGTATATTTTGAAATATATTTTGTTTCTTGAAGGATATTTTAATTTTTTTTTAGTGCAATAGTATTTTTAATTATAAATTCCAAGTTAACGAATGCTTATGTCCCTTAGTTGAAGAATACTAAATGAGTTAAATAAACTGTTAAGTATTAATTTATTTAATTTCATTTTTATGAAACAATGATTGAAAAATAGAATTTAAAAAAGTAACTGTAGAGGCGGAAATGCGTGGTAACAAAATCATTATGAAAAAGAGTTTTCGTTTCAGTGATGCGTAAACAAGATTCTGTATTAAGTAGTATTCAGTGTATGCGAAATGATATGGAATACAGTCGTAGTTTGAGTGACGTAACAATTTCTGGTATTGTCTTCGCGGAGCACACTAAATCAGAGTTCACGACACCTGATAGAATATTATGATTACGATGATTAACTGCTGATCCGATGTCTCTTCAATATTCAGATACTAGACATTCTTTTAAATCGAACAAATTCGAAGTAATAACCAAATATAAGACAAATTTCTTATTGTGCAATCAGATTAATGTTAGTTGAGATTTCATTTGACCTTTAAGATCGTGTGAATAGTTTTAATATTATTATAATATTTACTAAAATGATTTTTATATATCAGTATCATAAATGCTCTTTAACCGTGCTTATAATTTTATTTCCATTGAAATAATAGAGAAACGAAAATGTATTGATTTATGTCACATTACACTTTATGTCATTTTATGTCATGTTAGACCGCAGCAACGTTATTTTTATTCCGACAATTTGTTTTAAAAAAGTGAAATTGCATTTTATGTAGTTTTAGACATTTTTATTGCACTCAATAAATACCAGTAAAGCATTTTTGCCTTGTTTTGAAAATGGTTACAAAAGATATAACACAAGGCAAACTTAACCACATGTTTTTAAGTTGAACCAATTATTTTTTCTTCTGAAAAACTTAGCTTACCGAATACTCAAAAAGTTACACAGATGTTGGTATAATAAAAAAATAAAAAATAAGAAGAAGAAAAAAATGAATCTGCACTGCATGTGTTAAAATTTCATGCGGGCATTGTAAATCTCCTCCTCCTCCTCCTTAAAAGGAATTTTTAAGGAGGTTTTATTAGGGCTCTTTTCAATGGCGTTTACCAAAAGCGCAAAATATACCTTTTTTTATACCAAAAGCGCAAAGGTGGCATGACCAAAAACGCAAAGAAAAGTATGACCAAAAGCGCAAATATCCGTAAGACAATGTTTTATAACCCCATACGCAAATTTCTTCTTTATGTTTCTGTAGGTATCTGTCTCTACTATTTCATTAGGAAATTAGTTTTGCTAGTATGTTATTTTGCTAGTTAGTTTTCTTTGTTTTATTAGCTTGTTTTATTCAAATTATTCTAAATAATCGATTGTATTACAAATGAAATATTTTCTAATGTAATATCTTTTCATCATTTTCCGTACTTGTTTATAGCATTTTTGACAATTTTTGTATTTATTTTATAAGTAAAATGAACATTTTTTTCTATTTCAGGTGATAAATGTCTTAGATAAAACAGTTTTCATATATATGATATAAGCTTTTGATATAAGATTTTTGCGCTTTTGAACATTTTTTTAATCTCACTTTGGCTTACTCAAAAAACAGGTGTTTTACGCTTTTGGTATATAGCCCTTTTCGAAGTAATTTGAACACAGAGGAAAGGTTGAGAATTGGAGAATGAGTTAGACGCAACGATGCGCTCTTGAGAAGAGTGCCTTCAAAACCTAGCGCTTCCTGTTCCGGTGGGAGTCGCCGCTCCCTCGATGCCAGGCGCCCGCGAAACTATCGCAGAAAGCAAAAAAAACGAGGAAAGAAAGAGGAAAAGAGAAAGAAAGAAGCAGAGACGAAACGGAGCTAACGCGAATAATAAAAATCGCTTTCATAAATCACTCGGGCAGCACCCAACGGGGGATGGGGCTTCTGAGCTTCTTATCTTTTGCGCGGGGGTGACATTAGCGCTTCTGCGGCAATTTCCTCAGCTACTTACAGTGCCGTCGTCGGTGTCGCCATCTACCCATAACCTTTTACCCACGTGAGTCGTCGCGCCGCACGATACAACGAAGAAATAAGCGCTACCCATAAATCACCCACTATCTTGCAATTATATCGATAAAGGAGACTATTCAGTATCGACAGTGAAAACGCGCGATATCTCCATCTACGTATTTGACTTTAGGATGCATTTGACTTACCATAGTCAAACTTATTTCTAGACGAGAACTCAAATGAAATAGACGCTACTATTAATTATCGTTCATTTGCAAATGTCACTCGACGTCATCCAATACGAACAATTAATACCCGATTTATTTTCACCAGAAATTATTTCAAAAGTCTTATTTGACATTTTCAATTTTAATTGTTTTAAATGTCATTAAGTAATAACAAACAAAATATTCGCAACTTTCCTTTTTATACATTTTCTTTTATGTAAATATAAATTTCAATTTAATGTTATATAAAAATCTATTTATAAACGTATACTTGTGCAATTGTTTAAAGCGAAAATGAAGAAATCTCGAGAATTTAATTTACAACGTTTAACTTAACTTTGAGTATATTTTTTTCATTGAGTTGTTCTCTTACATAATAAATCATTTATGTTCCACATATATTCACGCACAAAAAATTTCAAAATCGTGAAAGCAAAAATAAAAATTGTGCTCCAATTTTACTTTGAACTATGCTTCGTATCGTGTTACAACACATAATTGAAACGCGCATGAACTTTAAATTCAGAGAAATGACCAGAATATGACTTGAAAAACTAGATATATGCCCACTGTCCTACTGAGATTTCCGGTTTCTTTACAAATTACTTTTTACGCCTACTGTTTCTTTTTACCGCATTTTTTGTTCGTTCTTTATGAAGAACAAATGTCTTGTAATGAAAACATTTTTCGAGTAATTTCAAAAGTTTCTTGCTATAAAGGTAATAAAGACAATTTAAAGAGAGAAAGAAAAAAAGTTGCGTTCACACCTGTTATGAGGAGTACTGACCACTTCTTTTTCAACGGAACTTTTTACGACGGACTTCGTCAAGTGTTGAATCTATTACAGGTATACACATTTGTACCGTCATGTGACCCTGAAATAAAATTTACAGTCCGTAACCACGCGTTTGACTTTATCTCGAAGTAAAATGAACGTGTACAGGTATTTCTTGAATTTTTATCACTTTGAACTATTTACAATGCAGAAGTCATCGTGCAGTTATGTAAGAATGAATGTTTATAAGCACATCTTATACGAGATTATAACTTTGGTTTCATCATTCATGATCATTACGCTTTGTTAATTTTTTTACAAAAACAAATCTGTTCTTGTAAAGCACTTAAAAATAAAAGCAGATTTTTTGAAAAAGATCTACACTGATTTACATGTGTATAAAAGGATTGCAATTTCTGATTAAATGAAGCGATTTTATTTCTTAATCTATTCATTTTCAATGCAAGTACATGACAGAAAATAAAAAAAAGTTCACACAACTCTAATTGTGTTAAATTTTACCGGAATTTGGATATCCTCAATTTTGCGATTAACTTATTTTGTTTCTTTAATACTGTATATTTTTGCGACAGTGGCGCCCTCGAAACATAATGTACTATTTTATATTTACCAGAGTAAACGTGGTTAAATTCATCATAAAGTAAGACTTTAATTACAAGCATAATACTCTCTAAATTTGAATGAGTGAAAATTTAACTTATTTAAAAATTATATGAATAATGTAACTTTAACAAATATATGAATATACAGAAAAGTGATGATTGTAACAATAATCGTTTTAGTATAATAAAATGGTAATTTGGAAATATAAATTATTTTCCGTGAACATTATTAAATATATGCGTGGGAACGTGTATTATATAAGGTTATTATATTACTTATTATATATGAATTGTACTGTAATTGATCGGAATATAATTCTAATCAAAGTTAAATTTTTTTAAATACAATTATATTTTTATTTATGATTATATTTAGATAAATAATTTTTATGATTATTATAGTATCAATATTAAAAAAAAGTAATAATACGTTAAACCTGTATACTTCAATATGATATATGTAAATTGAATATTTATTTACGTCTTTATTTTGTTCTTATAAATGTGTCAATTAAATAAATATGTGCGTGAATATTGAAAGTAAATGCTGATAGAAAGAAAACATAATTTAATTTCTACCTTATCAGTACTACATTTATTTAATTAAATATTCAAATTCAAACCATTTCGTGCGTAGAACTTATAATAAAAAATAATCTTATCCAAATTACTTTTTTTATATTGCATGTTAAAATTGATTTGAATTCTCATTTAATGTTCACACGATGTGAACACTAACTTAACTAAATCACCGCTAAATTTATATCAGTGTATTATAAAAGTACAATATTGAGTTAACAAAATAAACACTTTTGCATCAACAATATACATGAGAAACACTCGAACAATTAGTAATACTACTCGAATAAATAACGCAATCGGACAATTATCCCGGTGATTATTTCTGAAAACATTTATCGTGGCCGAAGTTATAATCGGCAAGTGCCGATACGAGTATTCGTGAAAAAGATTCGGGATAGGCCGACGGGCAACATTCTTCGTCTCGTCGTGCATTGTTCCACTGGCGATTCATCCCTGTTCCTGTGTCCCTTTGAAGACTACTTATAACAAACCGGATGGCGGGAGAGTTTGTGCCTTTATTTTTGTATTTTTATGTTTTATTTTTTACAGCCGAAAAAAGCCAGACGCGGATTTATGGTTGCACAGTTGACCGACTGCGGTCTTTCCCCTACAGTTTCATGTATTCATTGACCTTCAAACGCAGGACAACGGTGAGCCTGTTATCTGACTCGCCAATCCCTTGGATTTGTCCTTGCGCGTGCATGATTTGTTTTATTTTCCCGTCGCCGATTCCTTCTCTTTCTTTTGTTTCTTTCACTCATTTTCTATCTCACTCTCTTTCCATTTCCTTTGGCACCTTGTTTGGAATTTCACCCACCGAGAACTTTTCGTCGTCTTCGTACCTGTCCAAACAATAAGCTATTGCTCGGATATCTAACGGTATTTCATTCACTGACTTTTCAATGCTAAATTACTCGCGTGTTCTGTATTAATTCGAGTCACATTGAACAATTTAAAACGAGCCGATTCTCTTCGCGTTTCACACAATCGCAATTGTAAATCATTTACGTTTACCATTGCCGAGTAATTATTCGTAGCATCATTGATATATTTATTTCAAGTGGAAAGCAAATATTAACTATATAATCTACGTTATTATTATTATTATTATTCTTATTCTTATTCTTTTTTTAGTATTCTCGCTCGACGTTAATTTCGTGCTGATTGTATCGATGATTTGCCAAGTCGCGCAGTAATCCAATTGTATACTTAAAAATGTGTTGTTTCGCTATTTATTTCGAGAACGTGGATATCTCTTGGATACTTCTGATATCGCCGTCTCCACATGTTTCCAACATTTACTATAGTTCAGTTGTGTCTCGAGTCAATACTTTCAGGACACGCTAACAGCTGGTTATTCGCTGGCTTGCCAATCATGATTTAATATATAGATAACGTGCAATACATTGCTTGTTTTTCATATGCTTCGTTGCACATGCTATATTGGGACGCTGCAATTCGAACATGATGCGTTTACTTGTTCCACTTTTAATTTTTGTTTTTTGTATTGACTTGTTTGAAACGTAAATATTTTTTACTCAAGATTTTGCGTACGTTATACACTCTAGCTACACATTTCAAGACATAAAATGAATGAAACAATTTTAGCTTCATTTGTTTGATAATTTACTGCATTTATCTCAAGATAAAATTTAATCTTGAATTATTATATTCAAGTTGACATATTTGGAAGATATACTGAAGACCCACATGTAGAAAAATGTTTCCTAAATGGATCTTTTAGCCTTTTTTGTTTAGTCTTCTCTCCACGTATGTTTCTGTAAGTGTCTTTACAAATGTCTTGACTTTTAAAAAAAACACTGTGACATCGTATACAATTTTTTTCAATAAAACATTTTTAAAGAATACATTTAGGGAGGTTACTTGTGAAAGACATATCTAAAAGACACATCTAGAAGACACTTCTAGATGACTTCTAATTATTAGCAATTGTTTCTCTGCATTGTTATTTACTCTTTCTTTTGCAAATAAAAGCGGCATATAAATAAGGAAGGCTGAAAGAAAAGATATTATCAAAGAAATAAATTGAAAGTGCCTTTTATAGATAAAACAAATCCAAAGGCCAAAGAGATTACCTAATATAATGGATAACAGCACGGATCACAAATTAACGCAACCGTATATCTTCATGACGCCCGGCAAACGCACGTGCCTGTACACGCGAAAGACTGATATTTAATTCGCGTGCGTTGGTCGGGATGTGCTTGGCTCTCCTCGGTTGGAGTGAGAAGAACTAAAACGTGAATTCAATTATACGCGAGTGCATACGTGTATATACACAGGGTCGTGCGCGTCGGCACAGCAAAAGTATTTGCCATCTTGATAAGTGTGGGGTGTGTGCGCATAGTCACGTTGTAGACAGTGAGCGCCGGACCTGCCAGCGGGACTGTTAATTCTTGCCGGGTGTTTGCACAATTTTTCATGTCCGTCCGCACTATTTACATTAACTTAACCGGCATTTGTCATTGGGCGCACGCCCATCAATCTTGCGCTATTTTTCGAACAAAAGCAATTGCCACGGGCGCATAAATATTTTGTCTGATTTTTGGAAAATGCAATGTTCTGCACAAATAGCTTTGGGCCGTTAAATGCTTAACGCAAAACGAAAATAGCATTGTATTTACACACTCTTTTGCGTGTATGTATGTAAAAAGGAATTTGACGCATGAGACAAGAAGAAAGAGAGATAGAAAAAAAAGAAAAGAAGAGGGATGAGAGCGTGTGTAGCGTGCACACGCGCTCGTGGATTAAAGAGTTATTTGAGTCCGAGAAGCGACCATAATTCTCCGGAGCTATTCCCGTTTTGCGCCCACTGGAATATTTTAACATTGGGGTGGGTGGCTCGTCGGGTTTGGTTTGTAGACCTATAGGGTGGTGAGTAACAGAGCAACGAAGAAAGAAGGCAAAAAAGGGTCGAAGAAAAAAGACGCAGGCGAAAAAAAAAGGACTTAAGCAAGAAAACGATGGCGTAGACAAGGACGGAGAAAGCACACAAAGTGTTCCGAAGGAAAGTCCGAGCGACGGAGATGGCGATATGCCGGCGCGGGTATACGTGTTTCTGGAAAGAGAAAGAAAGCTATAGAGTCCGCACTCGACGCAGCTGACAGCTGTTCCCTCAGTGGGCCGGTCGGTGGGGAGGATTCAGAGCCTAGTCGCGCCCCTTCTATAATGGCTCCCTTTTCTTCCTTCCCCAACCAGCATGGCTGGCCGCTGCTTCTCTCTCCTGTGTGTCTACGTCATCGTTCTGTGTGTCGCACGAGTTCGTCCCTGACGTCATCGAGTGTCTAGAACTTGTGACGTAGTTACGGTTCGAAGCACCGTTGCTGTCTGGCATTGCACTTAGCTGCCTATGTGTGCGAACAACCTATGACACTCAAACTTGTTTCAACGCATTTCAACGAGTATTCTAAGGCTCACTTTATGATTGTGCAAACGACTTTAAACCGGAAAAATTACTGTCGCAATTCAATTTGCGTGCTATATAAAGCTGAATCATTTTCGCTAATTGTTTTTCACTTTTTACATTCTTTTGCATTGTTTTCACGATAATAACAGGATGCTAAGAAAAATAGATACATTTTATTAGGTAAAAAGTATCACACTGTGTAAGTTAGCATTATATAGAGTGATTAAATACAAAAATGTTAGTTAGTATAACGGATCTGATTTTGTTCAAATAATCAAGCAAGTTAACTATGTTTGTTAAAAAAGTGATTTTCCATACTTGTTTCATATACTTGATTCAAATACTTGTTTTATTTCATAAAATAAAATATATTCAATCATAAGAAAAAGTAATAAACTTAATTACTAAATATATTAAATGGATGAATGTAATTATAATCATGTAATAATACATATTTATATTGCATTTTTTTTTAATATACATATTTATTTTGCTTTATCACCAATGAATCATTTTTTTAAAGGATTAGTAGTTAATTTAGAATCACTAATATGAATAATTCCAGTATCATTAATCAATATATTCATAAAACAAAAATATTATTAACAGTGAATATTAAATTAATATTAATTCACATGAAATAATAGCAGTCCTAAAATTATCATTAATCCATTAACATTAGTTACTGAAAAAGTATGCATATATACAAGTAATCGATCATCGCTTGTGTTTATACGTCATGCGGTTCAGAATGTTTGCGACGGCGCACTGAAACTCTTTCTACTCTTCAGTAAAACGAACAATTCTTTTCATTAATTTTTTTTGACCAATTATTTATAACTAATGTTGAATTAAACAATTTTTACTGAATCAAGATACTCAACCTTCTAAAATAAATTATTTAAATAATAAATATTTTTTAAATAAAAAGTAAGAATGTGATTGTAGATTGATCGATTATAATACGAATGTAATAAGATGTTTTACTAGATATAATTTATAAAACTACAATAACATCATATTTTTTAACACATTTTCTAGTCTTAATAACTTGACTCGAAAATTCCAGTCATATTATTATGAAAAACACCTGACCAAAAAGTATATGAAAAGGATATACTTATTTCATCATGTCTGTTCCGCATAAAAAGTAGTAGTTACCATATATGTGTTGTAAAGACACTTATGTTTATAATAATATACGGTCGTCGTCAAATTAACTTTTTTGCATGACTTTTTCAACGATAATATGACAAATTTGTGGAATAAAATATAGACTTGATTTTATTATACTGCGTTTATAAAAAATGTGTTGAAAAATGTCATATTCGATGCTTTTTATTACAGTTTTCATCTTTGAAGTGTAATTTGAACATTTATTGCATGAGTTCGATAAAGTAATATATATTAATTATCACTTAAGAATTAAAAAGTTCTTTAATCAAAAGCGAATGTTAAACTAAAGATGGTTTTAGGTATCTCAAAAAATGAATAGAAGAATATTATATTAAAAAAAACTTTTTCAATGTAATTTTTGCAAATTAACACATTTTTCGTCAAAAGTTAAAAAATTCCAAATCCCACACAGTTAATTATATCACATTCTGTTTTTATTATTATTTGCGTTATAACAGTTTCTTTTAAAATCAAAATATTTCAAAATTGTCGTAAATCAGTCATTTTTATGAAAGAAGAATATTTATATGGCGCCTAATGCGTTAATGGTTGTTGTGAAGATAACGCAAATGTGAAATCAATTTTCCCACGCAAAAAGAGATAATTTGTTAGCAAAATGCTTCATCTCACGACACATTCAGTTCATGACATGACACGGCCGTGAACTGTGGATAAGATGCCGTCAGTGGTTGAAATAATAGATAATAATCCAAGTTAAGTGCCGCTACAACAATTTAGACGACATTTACGATCAGTTAAACCGATTTATCTAGTGAAGCCGTTTGTGTATGTTTATATAACCAGAGGTTGCATTTTATTGAGCATTTATACTGTCGTTTGAGCGATCGTTTACCGCAGTCACGGTCAAGTGGACAAAGTTTGCCGCGCGACTTGGTGGCAGCACCTTCGGTGATAGGCAGAGATCGTAAAACAAGAGTTTTACGAGGTGGCGCGCGGGGCGGCGCGGAGCTGTGCGGGAGCTCTTTACGAGCGCATAACAGGCGCGTTTATAGCTACGATCGCATGGCCCCGCATACCTATGACTATATAACCAAGTCCCATAACCCACTGCGATGTAAACAAATCGTAAAGCTCAATTTCGGATTCACTGACCCGCGCAACAGCTCGTTTGCGATCGAAACGTGCCAGCATTCAAATAAATGACTAATTCTTTAACTACTTGTATTATTAACTACTTGTATTATATTAACACTTTTTTAGTTTATGATCGTTTAGTGTCTTTTTACTGATTGCATTTAATCAAACAGTAATATAATTATTTGAAAATGAGTGGGAGCTAATATAACATTCTTTTAATTTATATATGAATTAAAATAATAGTTGAAAATTAGTATCTTTTGTACAATTTAGTTTTTATTTAATCAAATGTTTATTTATATTGATTCAAATTTATATCATGTTTACAATACATTTTGCTATTTTTATTTGTAAATATCTCACATGAAAAATTTGAAGATTTCTATTTTGTTTTTCGTATAAATATATCGAAGGATAGCAGACGTTGAAACTTTTTCAGTTTATTAACGTAAAAAGAAGAAAAAAGTAGTTGATCTACAAAACCAACGTTTAAAAAAGAAGTAATACTCCTAATATTTTACTTAACTCTTATACAAATTTTGTATAAAAAATTATATACACGCAAAAAAGGATTTATTAATATTGACTATAATTATAGAAAAAGGTCCATACCATATACAAATCATGCCATATACAAATTATAGGACTTCGTCGTATAACTGTTGTTTCTAAAACTGTTACTTCAAAAATTATTTCTGCTACAAAATTATTTATAAATCAAAAAATTAAAACTACTTCGATTTTATATAATAATTTATCATCATTCTATTCTATACTACTCTTCGAAATCGTAACTATTCATTAAATATATATAAATATTCATTGAAATGTATAATTATATATTTAATAAAATAAAAATATATTTAATAGATCTCAATCAAGAAATAAAAAAAATGTAATTAATTCAAGCAAATGTATTGATATACGATGCATTCTTTGAATATGTAATAAAGTATAAAGTCAAACATTACAATCATGAATAGATGAAGAAATGCGCTATAAAATGATGATCAACAGTGGGGAAATATGATCAACGTTGATTGCTCGAGTGAAAGCAAAGTGGCGCAGTTATTGAAGCACTTGCTAGGGGACAATCGCGAACTTTTTAGCATCGTCCTTTTGTGTGTGGCTTTTTTATGAGGCCTCTTTAATCGTGCAGTTTTATACGACACACTGTTTGGATCAATGGGCTGCCGCACGCGCGCGCGCTCTCATCGCTCTCCATCTTCTCTGTCCTGTTTCGTTTGTTATCCCGAACACAGGCAGATGCCAGCACTGCTTTATGGCTCCCGAAATGGCCAGCGCATGTCTTCCCGACCATTTTGTCTTCCACTTGACACAGCGACGCACGTGCCATTGCGTCGAGAGCTTCACCACTTAAAACGAAACGCTGACTGCACGACGATTTATGAAGGCACTGCCGGAGTTCGTCATTGAATGTGCCATTTATTCACCTGCGAGATACGAGCGAGCGAGCGCTTTTGCGCACTCGTTGCTCCAAAGGAATTGTCTTTATCCAATTATAAAGTTAGAATACATTTATCCCGGCAATGCGATACTTACGGAAAATTTTCAGCCATTTCAAATCATATAAATTACCGCGCTCCCAGGCGGTACAATCAAAGAGAACCCGTTGACGTATTTCCTTAAACATAAAATCGAGTATCGAAAAGTGGTACAAATGGTCCGAGTCAGTGACTCTTGCCGCGAAGTACACCAATCCTCGGCTGAGACGGCTGCTATTACTTTTGCAAGGGTAGAAAATTGCAACTTTCTCTCTTATACGCGCGAACCGACGGAGCCTCGAGGGCTGATTTATACGAGTTAATTCCAATTCCATTGGAGCCGCGAGACTCGTCGAGAAAGACCAACTGCAAAGGAAAACGGAAGACGGGAGTAAGAGATGGAAAGAGAACGAGAGAGAGAGAATGAGTGCGCGCGGGGGTCGGCGGGGCCCTGGATATTCTTATGCAATTTGCCAGAAAGGTTCAAGAACCCGGGAGATCCTGCAATTTATCTTGCCTTATGTTACGCCGAGCCAAGGCTACGGAAGATAGATGGCGTCACTGTTCCAACCCTCTCACCCGCCTGCCCCTTCGCGCTGCTCCGCACCAAACCCTTAACCAACCGGCGACCACCCCTCCCACAGCCAATGAGGGACGACCGCGGTGGCCATCTTGGATGGAGAGTTATTGAACGAAAAAGATGAGTAAGAAACTTGTTATGAGGGTGCGTTCTCTCTGCGCCACCAGTGGGACTGCCACTGGGACTAGGACTTTGGTCTTCCACCTAGAACAAGACAGAGACAGAGAAAACGCGCGACGAGAGAACAGCCAAACGAAGAGGGGCTGTTGGCGCTATATTGATCAATTGCTTTACCGTGCTTTGCACTACTTTCCAGCTATAAAGCACAGTAGCGACGAGGCGCGACCCGCTGCGAACACAAGTGAGACTAATTATATAACGATCTCGGTTCCCGCTATGCCACAAGTCACCTTCTTCTTGCAGCCGTGTTTCATGTTTATTACGAACAGAAAAAAAAATGATCATAATCGAACGATGTGGCAACGTTTGTTTTCTTGTTAGAAAGTCGAGCTGTGCGCAGATCGACTGATCGTTCGGAAAATCAATGTTCATTGATGCGTTGATCCGATAACTACTTGACTTTTAATTGGTTTCAATGACTTATTTCACAAGATTTATTATTCAATTTGTAGATCGTCTGGCAAACTATTGGACTGGAAAATTTCTTGGGAAATTCGTATTGTGAAGAATGGTACTATTTGCAACGAAACAAAATGCAAACTTAAAAGAATGTCGATAATTAAAATTGACATGCAATAAATTCTTCTTTTTTCAACTTTTGTATTGCATTCTTGCCTATGATAACTTAATTAAGGCTTTGTCTTCGAAACGAATAATGGTTTACAATTACGTTATTTAAACGATGCAAATAAATAAGTTATTCTGTCGATAAATTAAGCTGAATACATTTCACATACGAAAAGCTAACTGAATAAATTAATTTCATTTTAAACGTTTTCATAACTTCTAATCTAATTAACACATGCTTCATTCATACATAATATATTTCACAACAATTATATTAACTTTTGCTAAACCATTTGTTACATCATCCTGATTTATCAACGGTCTGCGTTGAACACAACTCATAACTCTACTTTCTTAATGCTAGACAATTACATTTGAACCGAGTATTTGAACCATTTCATTAGAAAACTTTGTACCAATTTCATAGTATCACTTTCGAAGAACAAAAGTTTTCTTTTTAATTAAATAATTGAAACATCTTCGCTCTACCATCACATATTACCATCAGAGATAATCACTAGTCGCCAACAGTTTGAGCTGCTTGCTGTTGGATGTCGCTGGTGTAGAAATGTTTGCAGCGCCATCCAACGTAAAGTAAGTGAACTTGTAAGCGACTCCACGTGTTCGCCCCCACCAAGGATACTTAAAAAGTATGGTGGGGAGTTGGAGAAGTGTGTCGATCTGGCTTATAGTTTATAGGTGGGAGAATCCCCACGTCTCGCACGGCGCAGAATCCCATCGATCATTACGCTGTTTCCCCATGTTTCACGCCGCTATGTTGCAACGTGTAGCTATGCTTGGCACAGTCTCGGCCCTCTTGATCGCGCACCCCTCCCACGCGCACGGACCCCATGTGCCCCCACCCCGCTTCACAAAAGAACTCGTGACGGCACGGCGGGCAATGCCGACCAAGCATCACAAGGCCTATACCACCTTCCTATTATATTTAAACCGCGTCTCGCGTACGGGAAGGTTTATCAAATAACTCGTCTTATGTGGCCGTCAATCGTTCGCTATTCGGCGGACGCGTTTGTTCCTTGACAAAACGCGTCACCCTGGTAAAGTGCTGATGACGCCACGTGCTCAGTGCTTTAGATAAGTGTATGGGGGTTGTACTCAATCTGCCAATAGGATCTTGTGATGCTGGTCGGATGATGAGTTAATGTCAAATAATCCACCAATAACGCATTCAATTGAGGCACGTCTAGCCGTCAAGTGCACGTTTGTTTGTTTCATTCATTTTTTAGTTAAATTAAGTGTCAAATCGTCGGATGTCGTTAGATTTATATTTTAAGATTATGTTTTTGCTGATCAAGTTATCGTAAATAACAATTTAATCTATTTGGTGACGCGAAAAACATCCACGAGCAGTTGATATCTCCAGTTTACTCGTTCGCAAATAAGTTGACCGATAGTTGCAATTTATGTAAGCCAGTATTAAGTGCATTTTCGCAGTGATAAGCTGGATTTATTATGAAGAAAGATGAAAATGTTTGATGCATTGGTATTTATTTTCAACTGAAAATACTTTGACAATATGTCGTAATTAGTAAATTTAGTATCACGAAGATAAACTCATATTTTGTGAAACTATACATATTCGGATGTTCAAATCAGATGGTAAACGGAAAATGGCAAATATGTGAATTTTAATTTAATATATGGTCATCGTTTAAGGTGATTTTTCAGTCGAGTTTGCTGCTTCTTTTTTCTGCTAATGGAGTCATCATTAGCTTTTTTCTTTTTACTCTTATATAGCTGAAGAATCACCTTAAGTTTTATAATTAAACATAATTATGTTAAAATTTACTAATATAACAATTTAGTTTTTTTTCTTCGAATTTATTATTTGACTTATAATAGAATTTGCACAATTTATTCAAAAATTATCGATCCTTCAATTTTATCTTATTAGAACATGAAAAAGAGAAAATAAAATCTACTATTTGTTTAATTTTCTCGCGAATTGTTGATTGCATTTTCTGTTTTAAATTGATAGAAACTATACATAAAACCCTCCGCAGTCATTTATCTCTGTTGGATATGAGAAATATTGTAACAAAAGCAAACAATTTCGAAAAGAAATAAGAACGTTAAATTTAAAAACAAATCTATCGGTTTCATACTTTTAAATTTTATTTATCACTATATTTTGTGTTACTATATATAAAATATTCATATTTTCCATGTATTTCATTTAAAAAAATCAATTTTTTTTAATTGCTTTATCATTCGGTTGTGTAAAAATCTAGGCACGACTGTTTAAAAAGAATTTTTTTTCTATATTATTATTCAAATTTCTTGATTCGATCAGAAAAATAAAGACTATTAAATTAATTGTAACCAGTTTGTAAAAAGTCAAATTGACATCATTTGAAACCAATCGTAGTTTCTTCAAGTTAGCAACCGCATATATTGCATTCAATGTTTTTCCACAGGATAAATGTTAACAGACAGACAATCATATTATCTGTAATTAATTTCTATTGATTCAGCCTATATCTAGATCCATTAATGCAAAACATTGAGGTGAAGTGTCATCAGCTAATTGATTTCGAATTATTATTGCTCTATAGTTTCTAGCTTGTTCAATTTTTCCTTAAAAGTAGCAAACCATAATTTTATTCAATATATATTTTTTCCAGAAAATATGGGACATTTTTATATCATAAAATAAATTAACATTCTAGTAAATTTAAGAGATTAATTACTAAATAATTGAATTGAAATAATATTTTCTTATTGTTTATACCTATAAGTAAGAATTTATTTCAAACTAGATTCCAGTTATGCTTTGTCCAGATTCACTAGATTAGGTAATATTACGCAGATACTGGCCAGTTTTTCCTCCGAGATTACTGGTGCATATGGTACTTGTCAGTTACTAGCTATTCTTTAAACAGAATTTACCAATGCATTTTATTTTTTAAAATGGACTTTTGTGCTTAAACTATCACTATAAAAAGAAGTGTTTTATTTTAAAACACTTAGACGTTTTATCCAATGTTAAAAAGATAGGTTAAAACTTAAAACACTTCCAAATGTTTTAAAAACTGCTACGTTTAAACTAAAACATTTGTTTTTGCTGTGTAAACGATAATGTTACTGAAACATAACTGATGCATGGGTAATATTGTATTTTCACTAATCAAAGTACTTTATTTATTAATGTAAAACTATACTATAACTATTTAGATACTTTACATTTATTTAGGAATGTTTTATTATTTATAAAATGATAAGTAATTTTTAATATGTAACAATGAGTTTGCAGTGGGTTAGCCAATTTATGTTTTTTTCTATTATTTTTTTTAAGAACAGGAATAAATGGTTATTTAATTATATATATAATATATATAATATATATTATATATATATTATATATAATTATACTATATATATATATTATATATAATATTCCCAAATTAAGTAACACAATTTTCGTGTGCTTTAAATAAATACAAATATTAAATAATTCATAGAATGTGACTAGATGAATAACTATTAACAAAAACAATTATATACATTTGATAAAATATGAATTATACGAAATTAGTTTTATCTGGACAGTAAGTAGGCGTACAGAGCGTGACGTTACTAGCTAGGATCTCGCTAAATGTTTTATCCAGACTCTCCAGAGAGACCATTTAAATCTGGCCTCACTTTAAAACTAGGCTAGAAAATTACTTAGGAAACTACTTTTTTTCTAAAAAAATATAAGAACATACCTTCAATATAATTACTTTAAATAGTAATTTGAAAAAAGTAATTTCAAACTAGCAAGTTATTAGAAGGTTTATGCACAAAAATTTCTATTATATTTATAATAAAACTATTTACGGAATAATAGAAAAATCATTTCAAAAATATAAATTTGATTTGTAGAATGAGTAATATAGTAGCATACATAATCAATATTGTATAGATATTTTTAATCTTCATAAAAAACTGTTTGAAAAAATATATTAATTAATACGCTCTGAAAGTATTGTGTAAAACATAAACCTAAACTTATACATTTCAGAATGCTGCGTTATGAATTTTTGGGTTTCTCAGACCCATATAACGCATGGAAACAATTATAGGTGCAAGACTAAGGGGTTAATAAAAATTAGCAAAATAATAATGAATAATGATTTTTGAATTAAAAATAAGATTTATTTTACACTCTACGTATAAACTTTTTATATAAATAAATATTTACATAAAATATAGTGCTGAAGATCATATCGTAAATTTAGAATAGATAAAAAAGTTGGACTTTTTTCATATTTATAAAATAATTTTTGATAGCAGTCTGACAGATCGATGTCACCATCTAAGGTTTAATTTGTGCAGAAGCTTTGGATTTGTGTGTATGTAAATCATAATCAGTGGAGTAAAATTTAATTTAAAAGAATTAATTGTTTTTAATAGTAATAAATTTACGAAAATAATGTTATAAGATGCAAGATTAACATATTTTATAATAATTATAATGTATTAATTATTTTAAATTATTAATACATTATAATTATTAACTTTATTTCAGTTAGCTAATAATACAATATAACTTATGTTCACAGCCATTACATTGTTCAAGTCATAATGTTTATCGTTATTACTTTTGACACTCTTTTAACATACATACAATAATCCGAACTGAGTTAATCAATCTCATCTTTATTAACCTTATCAACATTTTGACAACAATTATGAACACAATAATATTAAATGACAATGTGTAAATTATACAAATGATCATCGATCATAAATAAATAACAGCAGCATTTCCTTTGAGAAGCTAGGTGATACCAACTCTGTGCCTTTTATCTTTGAGTTGACCTACTGAGAAGTTAGCTTTGATTTATGCAACTTCAGGTTACATAAATTTATGCAATATATTCGTTTGCTTATATATATAATAAATTCAAATACCTGGGCGTGAATAATTGATTTACTTACTATCGCGAATTTCTCATTAAACATTCCGAAAAATATTGCGGAAAAGTTATAATACTAGTTTTTCTATCTCAAATTTACCTTTTTCATTTTATCTATTACATTTTGTTATTAACTTTTTATACAAAATTTACTCATGTTTAAATTACTTGTTATTCTATCTTCCTTTTCAATTTATTGTGAATAAAAAATTTGAAATTGAATATTCACTAATTGCAAGTCTTATGAAAGCTAACGTATAAAGCATCGAATTATAACTGTATTTTCAGTTCCAAAGTTATTAAGAAAGCTGGTATATTCTTGCAAATCAAATTGCAGGTCCACGGTGTATAGTTTCACAGCAAAATGTATATATAAAACTGAGCGATTTCGCTGACATAAATAAATGGCACGAAGTTGCATTTCGTATTGATAAGTATATTCTCATGATAGACTTGGCAAATTCTTTTCCATGTCATTCCTAGGCGCTTACTTGTGCACTGTTATGCATGTAAATCTGCAGTCGCACACGTATATCGCGAGCAGCGAATCATAAATCAAGTACCTACCTATATGCGCATATAATATGTACGCAGTGTAACGGTATGTAATTTATTGTTTCAGGTAAGTGACGTTGCGCCGCCCTGGGGTCCGAGTTGCACATGCGTGGATCCTTCTTTTCTTCTCTAATGTAAGCAGCCATTTCGTATTATGCCAATGTCAAAACGTACGTGTCACGCTTTACAAATTTCCGAGACCAAAACATCGGTCTCCATTAACACTTTCCAAGTTGGCATTTTAATTAACATAAACCAATGATGTTTCGAATTAGAAAGTCGTTCGGTGGAAATTCATTAAATCGTCATTAATTACATTAACATGTAATTAATTAGTAAATCTCACGCTGAAACGGCAATTTTGTTAAAATTATATCGCGCCGGTGAATTTCATTAAACAAATCAGTATGTGTAATCTAATCTATATATTAAAATGTGCTCAAATTTCGTGCTTTTATTATAAGAAAGAGGCATACTCCTGCGGTAACGTTAATGTATATTATTTTGAACAAGGAAAATGATGGGTTTTTAAAAAGAAGGTGTAAACGATCTCAAATGATGTTTTATTAGTAAAGAGCTGCGGGAAAGAGGTATTGGTGGAAAGAAAAAAAAAGTATGTAAGAGGCCAAGCCTATAAGCTGCAGCGGGAACTCCTCGTCAACGGCACGACGCAGATAGGCCACACACCGGCGGCTTGTAAAACACGCGGCGAGATTAAATGCTTCATTAATGTGATTAAAGTAAAAAGCTGCCTGAGTAATGAGCTGTGCTGAATCATCCTCTGCTGACTGTCTGCCTTCACTTCGTATGCCATACAATTCTTCTGCTATTAAATACTTTTTGTTCTTATACTTTTCCTTCCGTCCCACTCTGTCTTTCTTTCGCACACGTTTCGTGCTATCGTCAAATGAAAATAAGAAACTTTCACACATTCCGTAAATATTGTGCCAACGCCGATTTTTTTTAACCTCAGTCAAAATTTAATCGACACGTCATATTAATCATACGATTTCAGATGGATATATTCTATTATAAAGTAATAAATAATTATTTTTTTACATGACAAATAAACATTATTTTACATTTTATACATAATTTTATTGCAAAATAGTGCATTTTATTGAAAAGTGAGAAGCAAAAGTATATAATAGCTATTTTGAAAGAATTGTATTCTATCAGGTTAGGTAGCCGGTGATCGAGGTGATCTTGCAGAGTCTATAGCTTTAGCTCGAACCGTTGAATGCCAACTCGGGCAAGGCCCGAGAACGGTGAACGCGTTTGGTTTTTTCAGTTAGCGAAGCGCGGATGTCCGCGTCCCGCGCCGATTGAAAACCAAGACTACACATTGGTGTAGCACCGATAGAGCTGCCATCGTCTTGCCATACAAACGTCTTCGCGATTACATATGCGTCGGAACTCTGTGTTCTTATAAAACATTGGAGTGGGAACTTTGCTCGAATTTGATTTTTATTACGAAATTCTATTTCACACGTTACAAGCAAACGTTTATGTATAAATAAGGTAAAAACTTCTTGAAAGTAAAAACATCTCAAGTAGCGAAGCAAGAATTTTTTAGACTTAATGTCTCGGTAAATAAAATAAAAATACACTTTTATATCACTTTTATACAAAATAAAATGAAATTACATGTTATTTAATTATTGAATGCAATTTGTAATAATTAATTAAATTTACCGGTTACTTCTTTTTACATTTAGTTTTGTTTCTGCGGAATCGTTAAATTTATTAAAAGTGCATTGAAATTATAGAAACATTACGTTTCAGTAAATTTTGTATATCTATAAAAAAGTAGTCAATGACTCCATTTTTGCATTAGGATAAACACCTGCAGTATCCACGCAAAACCGGTTTTAAAGAAATAACGTAACCGCGTATTCGAAGTTTTCTTATAGGTAGCCAATGTCTTTATCTTAGCGAATAGTACGCAAAATCGATTTTTCATGCACTACAAATTACCCACATTGCATTTAAAATGTGAGACTTTAAGTATACAGTGAATTAGTGATTATTGTTGGCAATCATGAGGGTACATTTGATCGAATCAAACACGGGAAGAAGTTGTGTACTACAATGAACAATTATTCAACTTGAATGTTTTTATATATACAATTCAACGTAACATTGAGAATTGAAAATAACGGTTATAATTTAATTTTTTATATATTGATTTAAGTATATTTTTATTTAATTATATTGTTATGAAAAATATTTACATATTAACATTCACAAAATTAACTTAAAATGTAAAAAATGGTAATTTTTATTATTAACGATTCGTGCAGAAGACTATAGTCTGTCTCCCCTCTAGAAATTTACCGACTTATACAAATAAATCATATAGTGTCCGCCCATCAATATTTTATCATTTCTAATTTATACGTGTAGATTAGTGTTTATCGTAGATCAGCTTATTTTTCAAGTGAATTTTAAATTTAAATACATTATTTTGTTATTAAAAAATATATAAGACATTCATAATCATTGCTCATAGATTGTATAATTATAATAAATAATTTCAAAAATGTATTTTATGCACTTTCTAAGTTTATTTTTACAAGAAATTAATACAAATATGTATTTAACATTTTTTCAATGGACAAAAAATTTACGAAACTTTTAGTAGTATCCTTGCAAACGAATGCAAGATTTTGCGAAATATATATTTCGCAATTATTTAATATTAAATAATTTTTAATAAAAAATATTTTTCTCTTTGTCAAGACTTTTTTTCGATTTGTTAATAATTTTTAATCAGAACTGAGTGATTTTCCATAAAATCTTGCATTTGTACCACTGAAATCTTGCCCTGTACCACTGAAAGTTTAGTAACACTTTTGTAAATGTTGTTCGATGTGTATAAATAGACATAAGAATAATTACAATAACTCTACACATTATTTAAATAATTATGAAAGATTAAATAGTCAATTTGGATACCTAATATTTGACTGATTAAAGATGTTGTTTCGTCTCAAAACTCCTCAAAATACCGATAATTGTCTATAACTATTGTTCTGGGTATAAGTAAATTAATTGTATAGAAGAAAAAAGCATTTAAAATTGCCATAATTATTATTAATGCTTCAGTTTTTAATTATGTTATTTTTCAAACGATGGTTATAATGAGCTTATATATAAAAAATACAATAAACGCACAAATTTAATATTAAATATTTCTTCACAATGAAGAAAAAAGTTGAAAGAAAATAAATATATAGCATAAAAATTAGATTAAAACAAAATGAGAAAAAAAAATGAAAAAAAAAAATATAGAATCGGTCTGATCTGTAATCTCGATTGTATCCAACAAAAGTATTTAGATTTTTGCAAGAATGCTGTGCGAAAAATGTAGTGGACGGGTTGCATACGTAAAGACAACGTGAAAACGTCGCGGATCTACAACGCGAACAGGGCACAAACTGCAAGGTGCCGAGTCTTGACGCAAAGTGCAAGCAGATGCGATCGACGATTATGCACTTACGGCGTTACCGTATATAAACGGGTCTTATAAGCGTCTCGCGAGCACCGAGCTCACGCACACCAAATCGCTCGACTCTCGCGAGAGCAATGCATCTTCCGCGTGACGGCAGGACCTGCACTAATCGTGCGACAATCTTCACTCGAGACCAAGAAACGAGGACAGACAGATAAGAAGATGTGATGTAGAAAAAGGCAACGAGGGAAAGAAAGAGAGAAAAAGAAAGAGAAAGAAGGAACGAGAGCGATAGAAAAAGAGAGAAATAGGGCAGCGAGATGCTGCTGGCAAGAGAGAATATAAGTGCGAAGAACCGTCGCGAGGCCCAACTGTCCGCGGTATCCTGGGCTTGTTTCGATATCTCCGACCTGCTAACAAACGACAATCGTATAATTAGGTGTTTCGACGAACACTATACACAATATCTTACAGACGGACACATTAGTACAGGCCGTTGCACGAGATATTCCCGCACGGTAAAAGCATCTTACTTTGAAAATTACATTTGCATAGTGGAAGGATAGATGTGAAGCGACGACGTGTTACAAACAAAGACAAATGTCTCTTAAATAGGCTTAATGGCGTTGTTTGTCTTAATCTAGAATTTGTTACGAACAGAAAATAATCGTCCGTATGACAGACTTTGTGTTTCTACATTATTTTTCAAAAGCTGATTGAAAAATTTAAATAAATAAAAATTACATTGTAAATAATGTAATGTAAATAAAGCATTACTTGTTCATAATGATCATTGTTTCATAATGAACATAAAAAGAAATTAATTTTTATTTGATGCGTAAATTGGACATATAAAATATTTAGGACAATAAAAATCATAATTATCATTAGGTTATAGTGTTTTCATTAACCCTGTACTATACTTTGAAATTGTATATACTTTGGAATAATTTGAACTTCGCATCTGTTCATTCAACAGCAGTTGTATCGCAAAAACAACATACGTTATTTTCTTCCAGTAAAGAGACAACATTCGAACTCAGTATTGCCAACAATATCGGAATTGAAATGACTCGAGTAATCTCTAGGAGAATGCACGTAGGAATGCCCTGCTTGGGCCGACACGAACGAATTGAATTCCTTTCTCTGATGCACGATACGCTTGACAACAAGTAAAAAGGATACATTTAAAATAAGATAAAAAATAATTTACACGGAATAAATCTTAAGTGTCACAATGTGTAGGCGAATGCAGAATAAGTCAAGTTTGAGAATGGTAACCATGTTTTAGTAAACAAAATTAAAAATATCAAATCATTATTTTTTCTGCATGTTTCGCTGTTTTGTTTTTCAATTTGTTTTACTTATTCTTTAATTCTTTTGTTTTAAATTTTAACAAGTTCAAATTATCTCTTACTTATTCTATTCTGATAATTTTTACATTTTATGTTTCTCATTGAAATACCCAACGAAATATTTGCAGTTCAAAAAGTTCAAAAGTTTAAGTTCTGCACAATTTAAAATTTATTTTATATATTATATCTGAACTTATATATTATATTTATATTATATCTTACAAATCGTGTGCTAGATCACTCCATATATAGAAAAAGATTAGAATTAGACGTAGTTAAGAATAAGAAAATGCGGAAACAGCAGCTGTAGTGGTGCCCTCTGCCTCGAAGAGTAGTCACAATGTCAGATAGATATCTATCGAACTGAACCTATGCGGTTTCGATGAACGTACGCAGTAAGCAGACCTATAATTTATTTTTCGACGGCCGCCTACCTTCCGACTGCAATATAAGCATTATAATTATTGTCTCCCACAAATAGACTTTTATCACTATCGCGTGTGTATTCGTTGTTTTTACAACATGTTAGTATCGATAGTCTACACTCACTTCAAAATCGATTGAAAAATTGTATGCACATTTCAAGATATTTCTCTTCAAATATCTTATAAACAAGGTTTCTTTTATGCAAACTAATCATCATTTTCAGTCAATTAATTATCGAGATTTATCGAAAATTGTCTCGAAACTTTTATCAGGTTTAATCATAATTTACGCATTACTGCGATTAATTTTCAAGTTCGTCGACTAGGAAAACGTTATTATATGAATATCGTTTTTGAATAATGAGTTGAAGTTAATAACGATCGTTTCATTAATTAAAATTGTTGTTTATAATTGCTTTTTAATTAAGAATATATTAACAATATCAGGTCAGTGTGCCAGATCGGAAAAAAGCAATAATAATAACAAATGGAAGTTTTTATAATACTTATTTGAATACTAGTTGTCTTGTAACTATTAATTACGAATATAATACTTATCAAGAATTTTCTTCGGAATTATGCACATGAAAATAAGCCATTTTCTTTTAAAATGATGATATTAAATAAAAACTCGAGGATAAAATTTGCAATAATTGATAATATTTACTTTTAATCTTAAAGATAATATTTAGTTTAAATCTTTTTTTGACTGTAACAAAACAATATGTGTTTTGTTACAGTCGGTTAAAGCAATATAAATTTACTTAATGTTGATTCAATAAATTAAGAGTTAACTCCGAGATTATTTTACTTCGACAATCTGTATTATTCCGATAGTATTTTCTCAGAGCTTACTTTGTTGTAACAAATATTTCAAAAATATATATAAAATATAGTAATTTTTCCTTATATCGCATTGTTAATTTTATATTTTTCGTTTAAGTTTAATATGCATTATTTTGTTCTTTTTATTTATTAAAACCTGTTAGTATTACAAATGCTTAAGTTATTTTATTAGTTTAGAAACTCTCTCGATAGTAAATAGAAAATAAAATTCCCCGAACGAATTTCATTCAATCTTCCTTGCATTAATTAACTTTAATTAACGAATCCAATAAACTTGAAATTAAAATACTTAAGTATGATTACGCTGAGAAAGAATTCTGCAAATTTCAAAAGAGAAGCCAAGCTAAATTAATTGTATGTGAAATGAAAAATAAAAGAAACAAAAAACGAAAAAATGTTGATCTTATTCAAGAACCGGATCATAGATAACAGAATACATTTTGCCAAACGTGTTATTTATGACAATTTGACGTTTCTTTATTCACGACAAAAATCAGGCACTAATTTATAGAATGAATGGATGGATGGATTGCGTTATTTCATATACGAAATTTATCCAAAATAATACGCGCACCACCTTCGGTCAAAAAAAAGAGCGCAACTTAACGAAAACGCGAGCGGCGAGCGTATAAGTTCGTGCCGGCCACCTGCGAAGCGGGAGCGTCACGACGCCGCCGTCGCGACGAGTTATTGCCACAAATCACGCGATTCGTAATTGCCGCTACCAGCTACGTGCATTTTACGTACCGACTTTGTATATACACGCATACAAATCCATAAACATCGATTGCTTTTTGACTTTGCTAGCGGATACGAAGAAAGGATAAACATTTTGCCCGCTGTTACATCGCTCGCGACTTGAATTAATAAAGTTACTTGTTTTCGAATTCGCGCCATTTTATTGCCCGCAAATTGTTACCACGAAAGTTTTGATCTACCAAGTTATAGAAGGAATAATTAATATTATGGTTATCGTGATTGCAAAAGTTTTATATGCGTTTTCTAAATTTAACGTTAGAATGATTTTTTATCTATTTTTTCATTTTTCATTCTGAAATATTTCACATGTTTTCTTTTACAATTTCAATTTCTATACGTTTTGAATTCAAAAAATAAAAAAAGATCTTTGCACATATCTCTAATAAATTTGTTCTTTGGTTTGAGTTTATTTGTTTCTACATGCTATTTAATGTTTGAGAATGATTAATTTTTATGTAATTAACCTTTTTTTTTTGTAAGGAGGAAAACACTGACTCAATCATGTCGATAAATACTGATGTAGTTTTTATATTTAATTACAAGTGGTTATCGAATGAAAATTCATGTTAGCGGTGCAGTTTTAGGTATGATATATAACATATAAGTCTTCCACATGGTAGGTATTACTCAGCAGCTTGAAAAGGGTGTATAGTAGCGAAACATGCAGCACGACGACAAGGCTTTAATTTCATTCGCTCGTTGTGTTGTTTGGGGCGGCCTGCTAAGAGCTTTCCTCGCTCTCGCTGTAATTACGGATATGCCGTCGGTGTACCGGCGATTTCGAATCGAACACTACACACGCCAAAATAAGACGATATTCTCCAAACAATAATAGCTACCATAGATGTTGCCTGTTCAAGACCCTCCGGCCAATCTCACCAAAAGTAGGTAGAATCTCGGCTCGATTCGCGACACGTAACAGCCCGGGGTTTTTTATTCCAATCGAATTCTTAATTGAGATTGATCGATGAAACAGTATTATAAATCATCAATATAAAAAATACTGTCTAACATTATCAAATTATTTCGGCATTTTCAGATTTAATTTCTTAATTGAGACAATATTAGTTGTAAATATAATATATTTTATGAACAATTACTTTTACAATCCATACGGTTAATATAACAATAACGAACATTGCTAAATCATTTATGAATTGGCAACTCATAGAAAATAAATAATTTACTCAACTATGAAATAAAATAATAATTTTCATGTTATATTAAAGTTTTTAATAAATCAGATGATAAACATTATTTTTATATACCTTTTTTACTATATGATGTGTTCATTTTTTACATTAAAATATAATACTTTTAATGTATAATACTTTACGAAGAATTTACAATAATTTGCAATATATTTTTATTTGGCGTGCAAAAATTGGTATTTGCTAACTTTTTGCACTACTTTAAGCAAAATCAAACTAATTTATAGATTTTTAAAATATTGATAAAGTAAACACTATGTTTTTTATTGATATATACGCAATATGAATTCCATTAAATTATTACTTAATCAATTCATGAAAAACTGTTGATTGTTATAGTTTAATTTACAATTTAAATTTCATTATAACATTGAAAAACACAAAGTTTTTGTTCTATAGAATATAATTATATTTTTTGTATTTTCTTTTTTCTTTTGTATGCATCTATTTTTTTCTATTTGAATCGTATCGTATAAGTTTAACTTTATATAAAAATGCTGAAGTCATATCATTTTTACACATACTTTACAGTTCGTTCAGACATTATCACATTTGTTTGAGTGTGACATTAACTTGTCGACACATAAAACATTAAATAATGCTGCTTAATGATTTGAAAATTACACATTTATCAGGAACATGAAACTGAAATTCTGAAAACTCGTCTAATTTAAAATCTCACTCGATGCAATCTTGTTCGACACGAATTCGAAACGATAATACGAACATCCAATGTTATGGCGAATGTAACCGGGAATTAGCGAAACACTATGCTGGATGGGTGAATTAATTTCCGTGTGCGCAAAAGCCGCGTGCGAACTCACGTGTCTGCGTGTGCCAACGCAACAGTATGTTTTTCTTAGCGCTCAAGAGTGGGTGTTTTGATCAAGTCCGAGAACCGGCACGATCATCGTGTGGGTGATCGTACGCTTTTCGCATATTGCACAGCGTTTAATAAATCAGTATCCCCTCGATTCTCGATCACAAACCTACCATCACAATTAATTTTCATTACAATCGCGAAACATCGCACGTCTTTCAAAAAATCAAATCCCGCATTGAGCATATAAGAAACATAAAATGCCCAACATCCTTTGTCTCTCTCTGTCTTTCATTGAGTGTCGCAATCTCCGGGATCGGTGTTTAACTGATCGATCTTGATAGGATCTAAGTGTGAAAGGGACTTTATCGGTGTTCTTCAGGGACTCACGACTGTTCTCGAGAAACCTGTGAAGAAAATATGAATTACTCATTGCGAATAAGAGCTGTGCTTATAATGCTGGTCTGTACTAAACGTTAGAAAGTGAATAACGCGATCGGTAAATCGCGCGCAAAGATTTATTGCCGTGCATCGAATCATGAACTGTGATCCCTTTGTCAAGTTAAACTATGACTTTCTGATTTCAATTCCAATTTGTTCTATGGTGCTTTTGCGAGAAAATGGTGAGTTAAGTAATACATAAGATGAATTGTAATGAGTGCTAACAATTGTGCATTTTTTGAACAGTTAAGTGTTCATGACCTGGTTGGCATATCCTTTTGAAGACTAATATATGTTCCTCAGCTGAGAGACATTTTAAAATTAAATATCATTCGTGGAATAGATTGTTATTCCACAAGGTTTTGTCTTAGTAAGTTAGATAATGGAATGTTTTTGTTCGGATAATTTCAAGATATAAAATTTAACATAATGATAATAATATACAGAATGTATTGACATTTTTCGGCTCGATATTGCATAGTTTTGTAAAAGACATGAGAAATATCATAGTCAATGCATTTTTCTTATTACTTGCAAATAATAACGATTTAGAAAGTAAAATAATAAATTAATACCAAAATTATTTACATGAATTTATAAAAAAGTTGATTTCTTTTGAATTGTTTTAATGACGATGTGGATACATTTTGTATTTTTAAATACACGTTTAGTAGTGCAGAAACTATGTTCTGATTCGTCAAACCATGGTCATATGTTATTTAGTAGGCGTGTTCATTGGTACGTTTCATTAACAACGGGGTCGAATTTCGTTAACATAAATATTAATATAATACATTGGCAAGACATATTTTAAACATATATTTAAAACGAAATAACATTTTGTACGAAGGTCTATTCATTTTAAAATTTTATTTTTAAACTTTTTTTTTCTGAAATCATTTGTAAAAGAAAAAGTTTTGAACAAGTAATGTTAAACTACACGTATCCTGAAAAAATGTGTTTTACGTAAAACTAATTGGATTAAAATCGTTTAATTGATAAAACATCACGATGAAAAGGTTATTCATTTTTTTCAATTAAAACTCGATGTTATTTTGTACTTGAGTCAAGTATCTTGTAAGCAACACTGTATTCTTATCTTGTTTCTGAAAGAGCGCAAATATTTCCTTGGCTTCGTTTAGAATAAAACTTTGTATAAAATAACTTCGTGATCTTTACCGCAAAAGAGAAGGAGACACCGGTATGCATAGCACCCGTTGCGTTCACAACCTTTACGTTCCGCGTGTAAAGGAGGTCCACTTGACAGCTCCGCTGTTTCTCGCGCGCCAACCCGAGAAAAGAGAAGCTGTAAGATAGAGAAGGCAAAAATGCGTCATGCTTTATGCAAATTATGAAGCGGCTCTCTGTTATTAATGACGACGTTATGGACATTTTTATTCTAATTCTTATCATTACCAGTCAGTATTATAATCGATTTGGCCGCAACGTTGAAAGAATTTAGACATAGAATTCGTATATAAATTACACGTTTCAATACAATTATTTTTATTCTATGAAATAATTGATTCATTTGAATATAGAAAATCAATTTTTAAACTTATTACATTACTTTTAAGTATGCATATTTTATTTTCTTTAATGTTTTGATAACTTTTTAATTTAATTAAGAAAGTTACGTTTCACAAATGCAATGAAAATGGTACAGCGTTATAGATATTTATGTTATTCAAATGTCACTGTCTTTTGTTACGAAAAAATATTATTTTATATATATAATTTTATTTGTATATAAATGTTATTTATTAATAATTTAGAAATTTAAAAAATTATAAAAATAACTTATTAACTTAATTTTAATAACTTATTTTTAATTATAATATGAAAAATGGAATCTGCACAAAATTAGATAAAGTGTAGAACATTGGAATTAGGAAGAAACTATATCTTACGTCTATTTAATATGTACTTTAAATGACTTTAGTAAATAAATAAGATTCTTCAATTCTCATATTTTGAGAATAAAATTAGTTTCAAAAAATATATAATTTGGAAATAATTGTAAAAAACTCAAACCTGAAATTTAGTATCTACTTTACCAACGGTGACCATAAACTAAATATCATATTATATTTATTATTATTCGACAATCATATGAATGTATGCATTACTTTATAATTTATATATTTGATATCTTTTGGTAATTTTGTAACCACATTTTTGTTAATAAAATCATAGTTAAACATAAAAGGAATAGTTAACTAATTGTAAGTAAAGTTAATATTATTAATTATTTCTTATATTCCAAAATATCATTTCGTTTCTAAATACTATGATCATTCAGGATTTTATCTTTTGTTGATTAGAATAGTAAGCCTGAGAAATAATAGTTTTTATCTGAAACTCATAACTTTTACAAACTGAGCTGTAAAATATTGATCGGTACTGCAGGGTAATGTTTACCTCCAATGGGTATACTTCTACAAGAAAGAAAATTGGTTTACGATTTCATAAATGATTGTTTCATTGAACATTTCTCATTGCACACAATATCTAAGCTTTTTTTCAATTTAACATTGCATTTGAAAATACATTGCAATATTATATGAAATGATTACTATTTTTGTTTGTAAGTATAAAGCATTTGGGTGATGATAAAAAGTTTCATTATCATCTGTCGCAATTAATTATATAAAGTACTATTTTATTACATTAAAATAGGAAATTATTTTTTTGAAAAATTATATTTTTATTAATTTTATAAAATGATATTGTTCTATAGGTTCTGATGCATACGTTAAACTTCAAATAATTCAATAAGACTGATGTAGTATTATATTCTACATTTCTAAGAATAAAAAAAAATCTTAAGAAATTTCATATCCGTGATCGACAGTTGTAATTAATAAAAACTTTATCTCCACGCATGACGCATTAAGTACAAGCATTGTAATTTACCGGAACAGCGTTTTTCTTTGAACATATCAGTATTAAAAAAATGAGATACTTTGACTTTGACGATTCCGAGACAAGGAAGCCTATCTCAAGCGACGTATATAATCACAACGCTCCGAGCAAGTGACTGGCACGGTAAATCAAGCGAGAAATTCCTGCAGTGAGTTTCAGCATTTTTTTTACTTAGCTCGAGAACGTGTATCAGTGAGGTGTAGAGGATGCTTATTCGCGAACCTTTCAAGCCTAGACACAACTTGCCCTTGGCCCGTAGGTGCAAGCCGCCAGCCTATAGTTGGTTCTCATATTCCAGCGTTTTAGGATTGGCTACGAGTCTGACACTTGACGAATGACAAGGCGGCCTCTCATTCTTTCCCAACGCCTTCTCAAGTTCTCCATTACTCTTTCTCATTTGCCAAAATGACTTTTACCCAGTCCGAACTTTAACATCACCTACAAATTATACATATAAATTATAAATGACAATTTTAAATGATTTTTATAGGAACTATACTATATGTATATATGCTTTATCTTTTGTGATTTAATAGTAAAAAATTGTGTTTTATTATTACATCAAAATAAAAAAAAGTTCATAAATAAAATAATAAAATGTGATTACAAGTAAATAAAAAATGAAAATAAGTGCATAAAACGTGTATGAATATAAATTTTAAGTCCATAGATAACAGTTCACATACTCGTAATAATCAAAGCAATCTCTATAATTGTTATTTTTATATGGACTTTTTGTAAGATCTGATCATAAAGTTAAATCTTTGTATGTGATCTGCGTGAAAGATCTTAGATAGTTCAAGGATTAAAAGCGATTGAAATACACATTCAAAGGTACGAGTGCTGTTAGAATCTAGCGCCATTCACGAATTTTACACTTGTCTCGTAAAGGAATCGGCAAGTACGATCTAATGTTGGCGTGAATTACTCCAGGTTCAGGGTTCTTCTGCTTTCAGTGTAGTTGACATTCGTGCCGCGTATAATCAAGGTAGAAAAATATTTGCCGATCAATTCCTCAATATTCCATTCCCAAATAATTTTATCACCTGAAAGATATCTTTGAATTAGAATTTGTGTAAGATTGAATCATGTAAAAAGTGTATGAATATATGCACTTATTATAAAAATGTTGTAAACCAATAAAAAGTCGTTGGGTCAGTCAACTTAAAATGTTATTCTTTCTTATTAAGTGCATGATATTATTGACAATGTTATCAATAATACAATTTCAAGTAAAAGGTTGCTAACTTTTTTATGTACACTGGAGATATAATTTGAAAAAAAATTAACTACAAAATCGAAAAAGCCATTAAAAGAATTCCTTAAATTTTAGGCAAAACCACGATGCGTGAGAAAACCCCAGTCCACTTTAACGACCTTGCAGGAAGGACCGATAAAATCTCGACTTGTCTCGAGCGAATGCGTGCGGCAGTAAAATAGTTATGTGGGCTAATTGGTCTCCATTTCATGTCCTTCTTCTTACATCGTCTTCCTTATATATATACATATATATATGTATATATACATATATATATATAAATATACATTCGGATTATTTTCACACTCTACTGCGATTTAGATAACTGTTATCCAAACATAAATTGAAGATTAGAAATGCAATTCATTTTTCCGTACGTACAAAGTAAATGTAATTTTTAAACATTTTAAATTTCATTTCATTTACAAATCAATTCATTATAACAAAGTAAAACATAATTCAACACTAATAACATCAATTATAATAAATTTAAATCGATTTGCAATTTTGCTTTAATTTAAACCAATTATTAAACTTTTATTTTCGTTCGTTCCTTCATAATTTCCTGTGCAAATTGCAAAACATTTTTTTTGAATACTAATATCTAAATGTTATTACTATCAAGTTTAATCTGACTTCTAGGAAAATGGGTGTAATCAATGAATCGATATTTTTTCCCTTTTTTTTCTTTGACCAAGAATTCTTTACATCAACTTATACGCACACGTAGACATGAAAAGTAGAATGCTATCTTTTTGCTCTTCAGATCACAATTTCCTCCACCTTCGTCGAAGATGAGTTACAACCTCCGCGTAGAATATTATTACCTGTCGAATGCAGTTGCATCCTTGCCGCCGTTGATCGTTTATCCTCCCGCAACGTAATCGTTACTATACCTGAACCTGAATGGCCTAAAATTTATCGTTAAAGCCGATCTCAGTTAGACCCTATTAGTCCATGTATATTGATCGCTGAATTCGATAAAAATCAATTATTTGCAAGACTAACAAGTTCAAATTTATGATTGATTAATGAATTAAAATGTTATAAATAATTTTTTCTAAAAATTCAAATATTAATATTTAGACATTTTATAGATATTTTAGAAAGAAAATAACATATCATAGATTATTAAACATAATTATCTCCATAAAACTGGATAATCGCGTAGTAGACTATTCTGAGCTGATCGTTCTTCTTGGACGAATGATTATCAGTGCATGCTCGAATTATCAGTAATGGGAAGTTTATGAAATATCCGACTTCATGCAAACATAGTACTTGGTGGTTCGATCGGAGCTTACCATACGTGCCATCACGTACTAGCGAAGCTTTCTAATAATAGAGCTTGGCACCTTTGCCGACTTCTCGGCGAGAGGACCACCCAAATGCAATTACCCATTGGCATCCTGAAGTACCGATTGGTATTGCACGTACGGTGCTAAGAGTGGGTTGATCATAATAATCGATATCAATGCCACGCGCCATTTGTTGAATTCGGATATAGACCGCCCGCAACGTCACCGCATCGTTTTTTTCATAATATCTCCTGAGTTCGCAATTCATATTCCTTTAGCGTAAGCCTGTCCACTACTGCATTTAAAGAAAGCTGAAAGAAAGATAAAAAATCAATATTCAATTCCTTTTCGAACAAGAGAAATTTATAAAATATATACATTCTGTTTTGTAATTGAGTCGAATTGTATATTGTATATTTTCTTCAATGAGAAAAAACACAATTATTTTTAGTTCTCAAAATCTTTACATTTTATATATATCACTCTGAAATGTAAGCGTATCTACTTTTCTTGCAATAAAACATATTTTGTTAGAGGAAATGCAAAATATTTGTCTATTTTTCTAATTTTTTAAGATGTAAGAGAATATATTTCATATATAAAAACAAACAGTGAAGTTTCTTCATGCAATTATAAGTTTGACATTAGCTACAAAGGTATGTGTGATCTATTTAAGTAGTGATATTGATAAGACTTCCTTCTATCGTCATGTTTTCAATTAACAAATTTGATCGCAAAAAAATTTGAGATAAGTGTGCATACATTATATTAAATTTATAATTTCTATCTAGATCAAGTGGAATAATAAATGCTGATCGTGCTATTGGATAACGTTTGCGTGCAACGAATTTTAAAGGATGCGAATTGCTCTCTAGTGATAGCATCGAAATTAATTACTCATGCGCATCACGTGTAAAAAGTGCCAAGCAAAGGTGGCCGAATGGTATACAGATGTATAAATAGTTGTCGCGCGTTTCAATTTTGTCATTTTAAATATCTTCCGGTAAGATATCCTAACTTACCAACGTAAAAATCAATACTCATACTAGGTCACTAAGTTCAATTATCCAAAATTATCCAAAACGAGAATTAATTTTAATTTTTCTTTAAATGGCAATTAATCAATTTTATAGAACTTCTGTTCAAAAAAATTTAAAAAAAAAGTTAAAAATTGGCGGTATTTTTGGCGAAATTGAGTGTAGCCATCTGTGTAATTTGAGAGGAACCGCGTTGATGCAGAGAATGGCCCGGAGCTACGTCAGATGGCGCATTGTGTCATGTGGTACCGCTGTGATCGAAAACGTGACCTTCCGAGATTCGTGGTGCTTCTCTTGCTGCTGCCACCTAGCGCTGCGTAACTCAAGCCGGCTTTGGCACTGACCTACGCGTGTCTCTCTTCTCCTTTTATACATCAGTTTACCAACACACCGATACCGAAAGATTTATAGCCCGTATCACAACGCGGCATCTAAACGATGATTTGCCGTTAACCGTAAACGGCTTATAAAAATGATACTGCATAATAGAGTAAATATAGGCTCGATGTTTCTCGGATGAATTTATAGATCCACTTATACTGATCCAACGGCCGCACATCGACCAATAACCCTTAAACCTTCAGGGTATGGAATAAACACCCTTTTTTCGCAACAACAACAACATCAAAAACAAGATGAAAAATCTGCTTTATCCAATTATGCGGCAATTAGAAATTTATTTATACATACAGGAATAATAAATAATAATCAAAGAAAATCTCAAACATGAAAAATGTTTAGGGTTTCGAAAAAAGCTCAGCTTCGATGCAGTTATTTTAACAGCATATTTGAATAATTACAGTAACTCAACCTTCAATATGCACCTTTTTGGCGGTAAAGATTTCATATTAGATGGCTATATAATTATCACTTTTGAAATGATGTATATTTATTATTCAAATTATCGTATATATGTATTGAAGTTGGATTAGAAATGTTTAATGTATTTAAAAAATATTCAAGAAAAATTTAAATAATAATTAAAATCATTAACTTAATCAAAACTATATTAACTTAAACAAAATAAAAGTACTTAAGTACTTATAAATCTAAAAAACATTACTTTCTATCGGTTCATAAATCTTATTTAATAGTTCAGTTATTTCTATCTGATTTCATTCAATTCCGCGATGTTATTAAATTTTACTGTTCCATCAATATTCAATATTTTCTAAATTGTTTTTGCCAATTTCTCTTGCATTATAAATTAATCATAATTTTAGAAATTTAAAGTAAGTATATATCAATTTAAAGTTTCAAATGTTAAATGCTATTTACGAAATTAAAAAATTATTCTTCTAAAACTATTTTATCTCTGTTATATGAACCTACAAATCTGTAATTAAATACAAAACACAGTTTTTGCTTGTATTCCGAACGAATGTTGTGTTTGACGAATTGTTACGATTAACGACTGAATTGCCAAAAACTTGCTGGAATGTCTTGTTTCGGTTAAGATTAAAAACACCGCCAATAAATAATTACTGAGTGTAAAAGTTACAGGCAAGGCCACCCGAGACGCTCAGACAATTAATATATTTTTCATTCCCAGTCGATGCCTTTGCGCTCGATCTAAGCATCAAAGATTTCGATTAAATTAACATGAACGATCAGCGTAATTAGCCGCGCCCGTAATGTTGTCATCGTAGACTCACGGTATTAACGGTGTGTTTAGAAACGCGGACCGAAAGACTCGAAAGAACAATAAATTATAACGTCGGACGCGTCGGTGCACTCTCAAGACAGGCTCGTGAATAGTTTCCCTCATTGAGAATCAGAAGACTGAACGGCGGCATTTGAATAACAAACGATATGCAAATTTATTTACTCCATAGGCCGTTAGTAGCTCATGCGAGTGCGCATGCGTGCGCTCATTTGTTCATCCTCACATGTGCACGAAGGCAGACGAAGCGATTCATGATTCTCCTTTTTCGGCACTTATCGACACTCTCTTAACCGTCTTCCGCAAAAGTTTCCTTCATTTTATGGAAATTTACTTGCGCAACTTGTTCTTCTACGTAATTGCGATTAAATGTATTGTTATTATACTATTGCGGCAATTAATTATGTACTGTTAAACCGTCAAGATCACTTTTATCACCGTAGTCAACTTAAATGAAAAAAAATGCGGCATTGAAAAACATTTTCAATGAACTTGTTGATTTCAAAAAAATTTGAACTCATATTAGCATTGCTAAGATTATACAGTTTCAAGAAATAATTTCAATATAAACTTTATTCCAAGAGTTTTTTTTGCATAACTTAATGACTAAGTGTTTCTTTATTAACAAGTAATCTTTAAAAATTAATTTGTAATTGTTTTTTTATATTTACTTAATGCTCAAGAATTGATTAAAAAACATAGTTCTGACTTGAGCTTACAAAGTTAAAAGATTCATAAGAGAATAAAATAAACATAAGAATTTGTATTATGTATTAATTTTATAGTCATATGTTATGCACAAAAAGTATTGATCGACTGGAAATGTATTCAAAGCATGGGGATTTTAACTCGATCGACAAGTAAACCAAAATGCTTCTGCGTTTAATTAAAATATCTGACGAACTGAGTTTCCGTCGGATAACGCGTGCTCGAGAGACTGACCTCTTAATTCGTAAGAAAGCTCCTTAATGTTTCAATCTCACATCTTGTAACATTGGAAGAACAGAACTAGTCTTGAAGATAGCAGAATTCGAAGGAGATTTTAATTAAGCCCGCCCTTCCAGTGTTCCGTCTGATTGAACGAGCCAATCCCGTACGCACCAAATTTAGGGTTTCTCTTCCGTTAAGCGCAATCCCTGTACGGCATTTGAATTCTTTTTACCGTTGCTTTTCTGCGAGACCAAGAGCACAAAAAATATAAAACGACGCCTACTGCGATAAATATTTCAGCCAACAAAAACGCATAAATCTAAACACAAGTGAAAACGGGACGAAAAATAATTCTTGCGCCATAAATGAAAACACAAATTTCCACTGCAGATATGGTCATGCTAACTGAAATTATGTCATCATTATTTTTTCGCGACAGAAGTGTACACAAATTGAAACATTAGATGTGCATGACATTTTTTTTTTTTTCAAAAAATTTTTCAAGCATTTTTTTCAAAATGCTTGTGAGTTTGCTTTAAGTGAAAGATTAAATTAAATTACTTTGTAATGTAAATTATTGTAATTGAATGCGATATTTACCTCTTAAAAATGCGGATGAATTTTGATTCTTTAAAAGCGTCGATCTCTATAATCTATTCAGTATAAAGTTTATGATAACTTTAGTGATCAAAATGTGTCTTGCAGAAGTAAAAAAATTTAGTATACAATTTTCATATAAAGAAAAAAAACTGTAAATAAATGTTTCAAAAATATATAAAAATTTATATTGAATATATAAAATATATATTTAATTTATATAATATATATAAAAAATATACAATACATATTAATTTATTTATTTATAATATATATATGTAAAATATATTTGTATATAAAATGTATATTTGCTATATATAACAAGTGACAGAAAAATCATACTTACATATATATTTCACGAATAAATTTTTCCTCTGCGAGCGATATTGTATTTTAATTGTCTGTAAATATTCCAATAGGAAAAGTTATTTTTCCACACATTTTAAGTTGACTTTATTTAAATGAAAACTATGCGATATCAAGGTATTTGATATTCAATTAATTAACCAAGTTCTAAACAATTAGTGATACGTGCTATAAAGTTTAATAAATAAAAAAGAAGATAAACTAAACATGTTCTATTAATTATCGGTAACAATACTGACCTGGTTGATTAACGAGGGAAACATTTGTCGATATGAAAACTCGTGGCAAGATGGGCCAAGTAAGAAATCACTTGGAATCGTTTGCGGTAAACGACTTGAGACTCGTTGTCCGTCAGCTTGAAACTGTGTGATGAGCGAGAGTCGGGGGAGGGGTATTGGTTGTAAGCCGGCCAGTACGTCAGGGGATGATGTCTAAATCTTCTTTTCGCTTCGCCCTAACTGCCCGCCCTTTTGTCGGATACGTTCAAACTTAGAAAAGACTTTCCCCTCGACATCGACCTAAAAGGGAGGTCCTTTCATCCATGTACAGTCAGTTGTACAAGTTTTTGCCGTCTTGACATAGGCCTAGGCAATCCATCTGCCGCGTGCGGATTATTGCGAGTCATCGCTTTTTATTCATGGTCCGTTGAACGGGCGATTGTTTCACGAGCCGCGCATTTAATTTAAAATGCTCGTAACGCGACATGAAATAGAAAAGTGTTTTTAATTACTCGATATGAGCTATAAACATGTAACACGAATTGAGCTGCTAATTGAATAAAGCGGTGTTATTATGTTTAATAATATGGTCAAATTATTTATGTTAATTGTGCACAGGAAAACAGCATTAATGAGGAAAGTTTAATCTTCTAATACTAATTATTCGAGTCTAGGATGTTGAAAACAATTATGAGAAGAATATTCACGAGAAAAGTAAAAGCTTATTTATATTACCTTATAGATTATTAATTAAAAAGTTAGACATTAGAAACTCAGGTTTATTGATTATTAAGAAAACATGTGATCCTAACATATCTGAAGCGGCATTTTTCTAATTTATATGAAATAAAATCATATTAATTAATTTGTAATAGCAAAAATATCTTTTTATATGAAATTAAACATTCACTCATATATTTTAATCGACTCATATGTAAAAAACTGTTCTTATTTTTAGAGTCTAATATGAATAAACATATACGTTATAAATTATCATTATAAATGTTTAGTTTTACTTTAATAATTGTTAAAATAGTTAATACTTTTCCATTTTTAATGCATTCTAAATTAACAATAATTCTTTATATGAACAGTACATTACATTTTAATTGTAGTGTTAACATTGAAAAAATGATAATTTTTTTCTCCTATTATTTAAAACATAAGTGAGTCTACATTTTTCACAATGTTTTTATTAACAATTTCTTTACAAAATAATATTTTTTATATTAGTTTTCATTTAATATGGAAATTTTAGTTACGTCTTTTATTATTTTAATCGTCAATTTTACTATAATGACAAACTGAAACCAACAAAAGAAATGATTATTTAGAAAATTAACTTATAAAAACTGAAACAAACAAAACAACAGATTAGGAATTCTCTACTTTTTCGAGATTTTAAATATTTACCGATTCAATTAGAAAAATACTAATAGCTATTAGAGCTTGATAAAAATCTGAAATACGATAACCATTTCCAGAAGGTTGATTTTTGGAACGAAAATATCTTTTTAAATAACACGTGGGACATGAGAGGATAAACATAGGTCATCAGAAACTATAATTTCTTCTCCTAAGTGGTCAACAACTTTATAACATGTACTTAAGTAAAGTTAAACACAAGTGTACGAAATATGTTGCTGATGTCTTACCTTATGTTGTTTCTAAAGTTTCATTCATTGGAAAAGCATTTTCATACACAAATGTAGTCATAAAAAAATCATGTCGTATCCAAACATTGTTGGCGACGGCACAAGTCAGTAATGTATATTTCAAGGTTAGTTAGCTCAAAAAGATTTAGAGGTCTCGATTTACGTAACAAGCCTGAGACAGAGAAGCGTCGGAAAAAGAGGGCTTTATATTTTTATGGCAGTGAAAGTTGTACGTCATGAGGGTCGCGACCGCGTCCCTCGGTTTAGTTCAAGTCGGAAAAACGAGCACAATGCTTATCCAAAGTTTCACTTTTTCCTCCCCACTTTACCCATTTGGAACCACTAAATCTCGCAAAAAGCATCCGCGTTAAAAAACAAAAATCAGAAATCATCAAGTACTTATTCGTTTCCTTCACATTTTATGTTAAAAGAAAAGTAAATTTTATGTTACGTTACGTTATTGTTAGTATTATAAAAAATAATTAATTGTAAAGATTGAACAATATAATTAGAAATTGAAATGCTAATTTTAAAAAAGAAATCCATTGAATGCGCAGAAAAATGAGTATTTTAGAAAAAATAAGAATATTTTCATTTGTGAATATTATTCAATTTTGTGATGTTGCATAATTTTGGAGCAGGTCAAATTTTAGCATAACAATAAAGTTTAGTAAAATTGACCTGATTTACTTGACAAGATTTTTCGCCGGAATGTGTTCTTTTGTTTGAAAAATAAAAATACTGGGAATCCGTAAACAAAAGTGACTTAGACACCCAGAGATCAGATTGCATCTTTCTTTCCGAAAACTCATAATAGGCATTGACGAAAGTCAAGTCTTTTACGAATTTTCATTTCAAATTATGAAGATAACATTTACATTACAGGTGACTTTTTGATCTTTTTTAAGTATCTAAAACTACACTGGCAAATAGAATAAACATGTCAATATTACGCTTTTATGGAAACTAATATCGATAAAAAGATTCATCTTATCACACAAACATTTTTATATTTCCTAAGTGCTTTTTTATGACGGCAATTGACTTTTTGAGGATTTGAAAAGTTACTCTAATTTTGAAAGTTAATATTTATAATTTGTTCTTTTAAACTGAAAGCAAAATCATGTAGCATTAATTAATTTAGTTTAGATTTGATTAATTTAAGTTAGAATTATTTTTTATTTAATTTTCTTGTACAAATTATTTATTAAAGCCTATTCAGTTCTAATAATAATTTTGCGAAATCTGCGTTATTATAATTGTTTGTAAAATATCTGCTGTTATAGCGGTAAAATGAATTGAATAGGATGCTCAGACAGTTTATCTTCCTATCTATTTCAAAGTGTCACTAATTATAACTATTAATGTAGAGAGCTCAATAATTTATTACCTGTTTGAATAGGGCTATGACAAGCGCTGATACTTGATCCAGCCGTATGTTCTATTTGTATCTATTATATTGATTGCAGAAAACAAAATAATTTTATTGAAAGAAAATGCGTCATACCATCTGGGATAATGTCAATAGTTTTTTTATAATTTATTTTTCACAACTATAATGAGTACTTTTTAAACGGTAACTGCGATAGTAGGATTTTTAGTGATACCTTTTTTATGATTTACAAAATTAAAAAAATGTTAACTATTTGAAATTGCAATTGCACAAGAATTAATCCGACAAAAATTATAATTCGAATTTGAAAAAGTATGTTTACAAAAATATATAACTACATTAAAATATAAAAAAGTAATATAAATTTTAAATTTTACATCAGCTGAGAAAGAAATGAATGATTTATTCATGGATGACAAAATTGGATTTTGTAAAAACGAAAATGCAATATAGTTGATAAAATTTGAAATGTATATTCCGCCATTACATTTGCAACATTTAAACGCGTGGATACAGCGTTGTTGAGCATGGTTTTTACTTTGCGTCAGGAAACGAGCCGAACCTTTTGAATCGTGGTGCACGTGTATATATCTGGATTCAGCTGCCTCGTTCGGTTCAGGAATGAGTTATCGCCCGTCGAACTGCTCTTTCATTTCCAGCTATGCGATGGCCCCGGTACTGGCCGCCGTCAGCAATGCTTTCCCATCTCCTCCCTCTCATGTTATGGACCCTCGATAGCGTTGCGTCGTCCCTTCTTCTCCGCTGTTTTCCGTTCCTAAGCCTCATACTCAAAACAACGCTCTGATCTGACGGTTGCCACCATCGAGAGGGCGGCGCGCCAGCTGCACGTAAAAATCATTTTCACTCTATCTAAATCAACGCTCTAGCGTTTTTCTTATCGCGACACAATGTCTGCCAGACTATCTTCACGCAGACTGACATTTTCAAATTGATAAAACTCATGAAAAAACATTTTTATTGAAATTTGCAGTCTTTTTGCAAATAGTATTCAATCATTATATTATATTGGTATTGAACTATTCAATGAAAAATTATAACAATATGTAATTATTGTAAGTATGCAATTTCATAGAAAATATTATACGTGTGTTAGTAATATTATGACCTTTGTTAATAAATGTTTCTTCACTGGCTGTAAAACATTGTGCAAAATGCCCTTTAATGTAGCATTGACATTCAACACTCTAATATCAAATGATTATACCGAAATAGGGTGTAATGATCATCGGATCGGTTTACTCCAACCCTTCACCAAAGTTAAATGATAATTCTCTGGCAATTAATCTATTCGAGATATGCTCCAATAATTTTGCAAAACATGATTATCAAAATGTTTTTTACAAATACTCATTTGATCGAATATTAATTTTTGTTATTAGTTTAATAATATGTTCAATTATTATGTTCATAATTTATCAATAAAAATTGTTCACACATCAAATTGCATTTTATATTTTTATCAAATGCAGGAAGATATTCGGAATTATAAAACTATAAATTTAAGATTTCAAACAGGTTATTTTTATCAGATTTAAAATAATCTTAAGACATAACAGCACAAATTAAAAATGTACGGTTGATAAAATGCAATCAAAAGAAGACAAATAACATTTTGTCGTGTGTACAAATTTGATTCTCACTTGCAAAATCTTATCATCGCAAAATAGGCAGGTCGGAAAGTAAAACGCAACGAGAAGAAGCAAAATTAATCAAAGTGTCGCTGACGCATAGACGTTGTTGGAGAAGACAAGGCTTTACCGGCGAATACGTCACTGTCCGATATCCAATAAGAAAACATCGTCCTCGGCAATCGGTGGCCGTAATTCAACGTATCTTCTTATTTGACGCGCTGAGATCCCCTCGACATTGGCTTCTAGCTAGCGCGGAATTTCTAATATTCTAGCTTCAAGTCCGACGGCTTGGCAATTTCTTTCTCGAAAACTTTTCCGGGGTCTCATGTTAGATTGTTCCCGAGGGAGGATCCGTTGTAGAGGGTGTTTCCCGCACGGCTGTCCAACGTAACCTTTGTCCTGATATTTAAGCTCGTCCCAAAAGGGCGCGTCAGCTTGGCCAGCGTTACACGAAGATGCCATTATCGTAATTGCATTTCGATCATATGGCCCCCATCGAACCCACCATTTTTATTTTCATCTATCTTTTCAGCCCACAATCTCGATTGATACGATCAACAAATTAATATTCATTACTTTCACGATACTTATAACACAATTAACTTTGTTATTAATTATCCAATTTTCAATGTTTATTTTTTAGAGCCAATTAATGAAGTTTTTTTTCTTATAAATAATTTTATGTGTTCATTTGTGATATCTCAAAAAATAAACGTTTCGAAATAAATTTTATTTCCTCATCAGAACTATTTATGTTGTGGTTATATATGTATATATATATGTTTTCATTTTAATATTTTGTGATTATATAATTTGTTTAATTTCAAATTTATATCACAAAATTTGAATGTCAATATCGCTATTACAATATATATAGATTTTATTTTGATTTTAATTAACTTTAATTAATTAACTTAATTATCTTAACTAACAATATAATATTTTCAATTTTATTTATTGCTGTAAAAAGGAACTACATCGAATTCCCATAGCAAGGTTTACGGAATGGAATATTTACAATCAAAAAAGAAAGTTAATTATTAATAATCTTTTATTTACAGATGAATTTTAATTTAATTATATTTTAATAAACTGCACTGACAAAAAGTAAACTTATAAAAATTATCATCTTTCTGACAAAATAGGGATATACTTGTAAAAAACTAAAAAATTATCATCTTTTCTGATAAAAAGTCTTCGAAGCTTGAGAATTATTTTCATAAAAACGAATATATTTATCAGAAAAGATGATAATTTTTATAGGCTTACTTTTGTCATTGTGAGAAAGCACAAAATAATCATATAATTGATAGTATCATTAAAATAGAAAGAGATCTATAATTTTGTTTCCTATACAATGTAGAATAAAATTGTGTTATTTTTTTATCCTTGAGGACAAATTGTTTTTATTATTTTTTTTTATCAAAAGAATATATTTTCTCTAACTAAAATTAAAAATATATAAAAGAAAAAATGGAATCATTTTTAACTATATAAAACATGCAAAAGATGTATTAAAAATATAATAATGCTATTAAAATTCGAATTGAAAACATCAATCAATTGTCGCGAGGAAAGTGGATTCTCCAATTGTACTTTAGTACAAAGTTAGTTTAAGTAATTTCAATTAAACTTGAGGTAGTCAAAAGGGAAGGGTCTCCCTAGGAAAAGAATCCAATCACGAAGGGAAATGGAAGGAAGAAGATTGCATGAGCGATCGATCGAGTGTTTTAGGTTTGAAAAGAAGAGCAGAAAAGGAAAATCGAAGACTAAATTGGAATTCCGCGACGCGACGAGACGAGGTGTACTTGGCTTGGTTGAAAGGGAATCGAAAATAGGGAGAAAACGGATTCGAGTGAAGCGCACTAGGAACCCGGAATATTTACGGCCATCTTCTCTCCCACTTACCCACATATTCACTCTCTGCGGCAGTTGTAAACACCTCTTAACTACACACTGATAGTATCTCCAGTTTCCTCGCATCTTACCAAAACTCTTCCAGCAATTCTTTATAAAACTGAAACATTTTTATTAACGTGCATCGTATTTTGTCCATTTTAAAACAATAACAGCTTGACAAATGAGAATGTCAAAAATCAATACTTAAAATATATAAAAACATGTAATTATATTATGTTTTTACATAGAACTGTCTTATTTAGATTGATATTATATAAGAAACACAAAAATATACATGTAATTTATAACGAGTAATTAAATATTCATACCACGTGTGAAGTCACGTATTCACATGATAAATGTTATTTGGAAACGTAATTGTAATATCCGAGTGTGAATACAAAAATTTGCATTGCATCATCGAATAACTTTATTGACGTAATTAAGAATTATGTTGTTCTTGTTAAAGTAGACGCTGCGAGCAATTTTTGTATGAAGGGTACTTATGTTCACATGTCGATTTGTGCCGGTTTTAGCATGTGTTAAGTATCGTTATTTCGTACAAGATCAAAGTGTATATAAAGTTAATATACGCGCAAAATAATAATGTATGATCTACTTAAACCAGTCTGCGTTTATAAAGCAGCTTGTAATAACATCAAATTTTACGGTAGTTTCGAAAATATGAAGTTTAATGATCATCATTTTTCATACCACACTTAAAAGTAATAAAACATTGAAATAAATTGTTTACATGTTCCATTTGAACTTTGTTGTCATCAATTCATTGATACGACATTAAAATTAAAAAGGACATTAAGCATTTCAACAATTTAGATTTATCATGCATTAAAATATAAATTCAATTCAATTAAATTAATTAAGATATAATGTTGAAATTGAATATTAATGGGTTTTCGATGGAAATTTTTTTGGTTAATTTCGTAAATCGGCGTGAAAGGAACATTCAAAATGAATAAAGAATGGCGGCGCTCGAGGAGCTTCAAAGACTTGATATCCTCGTTGTAGACGCGGAGACGTGGAGGTGTAGAAGGAGAGGGAACAAATAGAAGGAGATAGCAAAACCCACTAAATCAATACTCTGCCATCGCTCCAACTCTGGGTTCATCCCCTCCTACACCCCCTTGTCCACCCTTCGTATTGTTCCGTCCCGCTCAAACCCTGTTGCCGTCTTACTCTCGACGTTCGTATAGCGTGGCATGCCACCCTTCGTTCCACCCCCGTCACGCTTTCGAGCGAAACTTCTCTAGCTTCGCTTCTGCACGGGCTACTCCCGCAGAGAGTTCGCTACTACAGCTGGATGAACCTATACATTGGTATACCACGACGTACATAACCTAACCACTCGTTCTCGAGACGATGCACAGGAAATGCGAACTGTTCTCTCCTGTGCGTCTAGTAAACTTAGGTATACGCCGATCCCCCGCCTTTTTATATTTTTTTTTCATCTTTTTTGGTTACTCGCTGGGCTTTATACCTATACTCGTTCTTTTTTCTTTCATTTTCTTTTTCTCCTTTTTTTATTGCGAAAAGAAGAAAAGAATTTCAAGAACGACTTTGTGTGGAAAGACGTTTCAGAACTGAAGACATCGGTGATACTATACGGATAAAGACAAATAATATGTAACTGTGAGAAAAAACAGATAAAAGTCTCTTATTTTTATATACCTACAGGATGAACAGAAAAAATACTAATAAGTAGAATATAAACTGATAATTAAAATCGTGTTCTAATTTCAACCGTTTAATCAGTGCTAATTATATCAATGATCATTAATAGCCATACTCATTAGTTTGTAAAATAAATATAGTCGAACATCTTGAGTAAAATAATTCTTATGTTTCAACAAGACACAACATCCCAGCCATTCTTCATTCTACCTAACAACCTTAATGTCTCTGATTGAGAGTGAGGAGATTCTTCCTCGCGATGCCCCCCGACTTATGAAGCTTATGAGTGAATTGGGTCACGTCGCACATGCTCATACCGGTACACGAACGGACAGTCAGGGTCCCCAGTATTATCGCCGTCTAGATCAAATACAATGTAGGGTTGGTCGTTGTTGCAATGCATTGTAACACTGTGCAGCGTATATACATACACAGACGTCTTTTACCAACACATTGTGCTCGACAGAAGTAACTTTTATCTCTGTATCAACACCAGATAATTTGCACTTAATTAATGCGTTTGAAACAGTCTTCATGAATCGAGTGGAGCATAATTTCTAAAGAAACTTTACTTAACAACAAATTAAAAGATATGAACATAATAACGACTTTAGTTAATGAACAAAATGGAAAATGTGTGTTAGAAGAGTCTTCTAGATTATCTTTAGAATTATCTTCTAGACTATCTTTAGAATTCAGTGTTCTTCTGTTTTTTTTTAATTTCTTCAAAATATGAAAGTGACTGATGTTTGCTAAAAAATAGAAATGAAAAATGAGGATTGAGTAAAAAGTTCAATAACCTTTAATGTAAATATTGTGGTATAAAACAGAAATCATTATGTCATGGCCACTAAAGCAAGTTAAACTTGGTTGAAGTGGATGGTTTGGGTTGGAGAAGAAAGGGAATAGCAGAATGAGTGGGGTGTCTCCGTAATCAAGAGCCAACTGGGCAAATGGACGTTGGAGCGTTTTATGTTGCTTACGGCTACTGTTGCCGAGCCGGTAAAGCGCTTGGACGTATGCCGCACAAACACTCGTCGTGATACGACAGAGCGGCGTTACTCTCGTCGGGGGTCTCGATTAGTAAATAAGAGAGATGGCTCTTGTGCTGTGCTTCTTAAAACGAGAATCAAGTCCTGCGGAGGGAGCCCAATTACACGGCTGGCGGCTTTGCTTTGTTTCACGGTCTCTGGACGTTGCTCTCATTCTAGACTTTGCTACTTCCGTTGTCTGTTTTACGCTTCTGACGATGTACCAAGAACTCACCTAAGCTTACGCCGAGTCTCGCTAATTTCTTGCGACTGCTTGTCCCCCGAGTAACGATTAACAAGCTGTCTCGCTTTCGACGCTTCGCTCTTACAACAAGTCTAACTGCGTTTACTAAATGAGCCTACTCAATGCAGATGAATCGCAGCTTCTTAGTGCCTTCCATTTTGAATGAACGATTCGTATATAAGCGAAAATACATATACCATACAGTTGGCTTTTCAGGCCCTGGAATTTCTGTCGTGAAAATTATTTAAAGAACATTCACTTGTGTTCACACACATGTCTATTTTTGTCGTATATATAATAATTGCAACAAAGTCGTTTCATTGCAAAACTTTGATAAGAAATTGATATGCTATTATATATGAACGCATATATATACATAACGCTAAAACACGTCATAAAATATTTATTAACACACGTTACTCCAAGTTGAACCAGTTTGTCGACTTCACTGAACGTACACTATTAAAATAATTTAACATAAAGCAAGTGCAAATAATGAAAAAACATGTGTTACTTGAAAAATACTTTGCATTATACATATAGTTTCTTACGCACAAAAGCGTTGCTTCTTTAAACATTATGATTTGATACATACAAAAATGTTCAGCGAATTACTTTATATGAATCATGTGCGATTGTCTGAAGTGAAACAGGCATTGCTTCGCAAAAGCTACGCAGGGAAAATGATACCAATCAGAACTCCGTCGAGTGCAAAACAGCAATTAATATTTATGACGTAACGCACTCTTTATCAGCCGTATTATGTCACGCTTGAACGTTTTTGTATGAGCATAATATATGCCGTGCCAAACAATTATTGTACTTTACATGATTATGTGACGTGAAATTAATTACCTTATTCTTTTTTTCGTTCTTGTTACAGGTAAGAACATTTGGAATGCTTTACATCGACGTGCAATACAATCTAGTCTTGAGTGTCAAAGTTTTTTACAGGTCAGTAAAAACAAATTTAAACTTGTACTTTATGATGATTTAATATCTTCAAACTGCAATTTAATAGTTCATAAATCTACAAAATCGACTGATTATACTATGATTTGTAAGCCTCAGTATATGTTGATCTTTAACATTTGTAAATGATTGCTGAAAGAGGAAAGTAACCTGTAAAGGGTTATGATTTAGTGAATAAATTTGGTATTGTTAATGGGCAGCAGTGAGCACACAGGTGGAAAGAATTGTGACATTCATCGGTTTGGGTATCGAAAGCTATTTATATCATTTCCTGTCCATTGGCGCGTTAGAGATAGATATATCGTGTGGTATCTATAGCTGGGGCAGTGAATCTTGTCTTGATATAAGAGTGTGGTGGCCCAAGATCCGACGGGTGCAAAGTTGGCGCGCACCCGATAGCTTCACGATGGCTGCTGAAAGATTGACGGCCAAATCCGTCAGCAGTTTTGCGCGCATGTACGAACGCGCTGGATTTTCAGCAATTTTACCACCACCGTCGCCGCCACCACCTTGTGCATCTTCAAGCTGCGCACGTTCCTCGCTTAATTCTATCGGTTCTTTTACAAACTGCATCATCGACTGCATAAATGATTCCTGTACATTAATTCATCTTCATTATCATCCTTGTCTCTTTTAGAGTAACCACCAATTGATTATGTCAGTTAATTTGAAGCATTGTTTTTCTTCGACAGCAAAAAAAAAACAACTTGAATGAATAACTGACACAATCAAGTTGATGTTTCAAACTAACACTCAAGTTGAGCGCCATGCGTAACAAGTAACCAAATGGTATGGACGATGAACGAAAGAAGAAGAAGAAGAAGAAAAAAAGCTAATGAGGATACAGTTAAATTATTGTTGATAATTGGCGCTTGAATGTGAACTTAAAACTTTCGATTGAAATAATTTATAACCGGTAAAGCAGAAACTCGTGAAAGTTTCGTACGATATTGAATTCTCCGGTTGGGGAAAAAAATGTCTAATTCATTTTGCGCGTCGCTGAACGATGTTTAATAAATTTTTATCAACTCCATCGGTCATAACTCTTGCATCGAATCTGGCGGTAAAGCTTGCATTTGGCCTGGCTCAATGGGTTTTCGATCCGTCGAAAACAATGGCGTCGATTTCGGTTGCGAAATTTACCATAGATATTTTTCGCGGGGCTTTTGTTGACGCACAAAGGAGCGGCGTGACGGCGCGCGATAGTCCCTCGCTTTCATGGGATACTATAGAGCGCTATCATGAAGAATGACAGGGTGAGGAAGAGGAGGAGGAGGAGGAGGAGGGGAATGTCGCGGGCTGGTTAACAGAGGGGGATACCAAGTTGGACGCATGTGCAGGGCGCCTCGCGTCGCGGCGCTCTGGTCTCGTGGTGGAGGCTGTGAAAGCGGCAGAACGGAATTCGCGGACCAGAGACGTCGTCGCATCTCCCGCAAACGCCACGTCCCCATACACAACGGGCCCCCTAACACTTTGGATTGTCCATTTTTGTGTCGATCAAAATTCAAACACGTGTGTCGGCGTTTTGTGGTGCATTTGATTTTTTGCTCTCGCAACGAGTGAATCAATGTGACCCAGGCTCTGAAACATCGCCGCTTGCTAGATGCCAACGGGGATCCGGCACGGATTCAAGCGTGCCGATCTGGATCGTGTCAATCAAATCGAGGCAGTGTCATTGATCTGGTGGATAATACAATGTAGTGTCGTTGGACATAAATTGACCGAATTCGACGACGAGTTTGCAAAAACGCTGCTCACTTCGATTATTATTACGGTTCATTTGGCGAGGTTGAAAGTGATATTCTGTAACCGCGGTGATACAACTGTGGACAAGTTAAGACAAAAACATGGTGATGGTGATGATCGATTAGTAGTTGGGTGATCTTGATTGAATCAAGAGGTAACCGGTGAGGTGCGAAAGGGTGATGGTGAATGGACTCACCTTGCCCGATTTTCTGATAGACATTGACGGGCTCGCGGAGACAAATGCTGTGTCCGACGCGTTCCTTCTGCACATTGACCTTGGGAGGCCGATCGTCGCGAAAGCGGACGCGGTGACTAGCGGCGAGCCGACGGCAGGCGCACGCCTGCAATCGAAACCGGGCACCAACCAAAAGCGCCAACAGCCACCACGGGGCCCAGCGCCGGGGAGAGAACAAGGCCCCCGGTGCAGGGAAGCGAGGCCCAGCAGGACGCCGCAGGCAGCCTAGCAACGGCCCTCATACCCAACGGCACAAACGCCACCCCCTTGCACAGGGGGGAAAGCAGAGCACGCGGCCGCCGACGGAGGCGACGAAAAAAGAAGCGACGGAGGAGGTGAGCACGAACTGCTATCCTCTCTGTCTCTCCTCCCCCCCCCCTCTCCCCGCCAGGTCACACTTTCTTTTTCTTTCAATAAAACAACGATAAATTTCGATTTTAGACAATTTGACATTCTTACGTAAAAGCAGATCACTTTGACTGTTCTTTAGAGGGTGAACAAAATAAAACTTTCTTTCGCTCTTTCACCTGAGTCATAATTTATGCCAGGTGGTTCTGTGAACATCTAATTAATAAAAACGTATTTGCGTGTGATTTAAGGTCCGAACAAATTATCCTGCTAAAATGACATTAAGCTTCTTCATTTTGTATTAAAAATTAATAATAATAGAATTGTTGGAGAAAAGTAGAAATAGTTTATGCTGTTATAATCTGCTTTGTATGACTGATAGTTATGATGTATCAACACAACTTAACAACATGTGTAACAATTCATCAAATCAGCACGAATGAACATATGAAAAAATATCGTTTGTACGTACAGGTATTTACGGTAGTAAACATAAATGACGATCATATGTAATATTTTATTCTTGGCAAACATTAATCTATTTCACACATCATTACCGATCATGACGGCTATAAATTCCTTTTCGTTTATCTTGATGAATACATTTAGTATTTCCACAAATTAGCAGCTAAAATCATGAGGAAAAGCCGACTCAACTCGAGTCAATTCGTGTAATAAATATGTATATATATAAACATACGCAAATGCTTTGACCGAAATAATAGAAACTCCGCGATCCAACAGTATAACGTAACGATAAATGATTCAACGCAGCTTCTTAAATGTTGATCTTAGAAGATGTGTTTGACACTTCCTTCTCGTCGATTTAATGAGTTATGTGTTGAATGAGATTGCGATGTTTTTGGTGGATTAGATTAAATAAAGCACCACCCACAACTATAAATTTAAGCCTGGAACGCAAACGTAACCACATGTAAATTATAGTTTTCAACATCAAATGAATTTATAAAATGACAAATTTTAGATAAATAGATGTTATTATTAGAGTGTTTTTCATTCGCGAAGTACAGTCCCCTAGGTATAGCTTATTAATCTCTTTTCTTCGACTTGTCGCTTCGCTCTGTGTGTATTAAAAGATAATTCAGACACAATTTGGAATTCTAGACTAAATAGTTTTCCGTTGATTTATATATGAACTGGCGTTTGGTCAATTTTATGTCGAAATAGTTTATACGTTTCGTTGAAATAAAATACACGAAAGCGATGAGAAATCTATAAATAAATAATTAACATGTTTTAGGAAAAGTTTTCGACATACTCTTTCTCAGTCGTGAATCTTGTCACTATGATATATTTTTTAAAGGAAAATCAGTTTAAAAACAATTTTTTAAATAACATTCGGACTGAAATCAATTATTAAAATTGCAGTAATTATAATAATTGATTAATTGTTCTTTTAAATTGTAAAATCTTAAATCAATTTGTTCTATTATTCACCATTGTAAAAATGTCGATTGGATAAACGTAACTTTGTTTCGCCGCATTCCGTTAACACCCGTAAATGTCGCGCAGATAAACATTACGCAAATACGAATCTCACCACAAACTAACAGAAAGGGGTATTCGCGATAAAGAAAACAAAATGGAAAAGATAGCAGGACATTTTAATTGATACGAAATAAAAGTGAGAAAAAATATACGTTAATAAATATAATCTACTCAGTTGTTGATTTGAAATGTTTTCGTCTGATAAAGAAATTATAAACTAATAAGAATTAATTAAGAGTATCATTTTTAAATTAAAAGATAAACTTACATATGAAGTCGAGTACTAAATAACTTTAGAGTGCGGAAACGCTCTCGTTTCAAGTGGGAATGAAAATTAGTTATTCCAATAAAGATAACTTAACGAGGCCATCGCCTCAGGCTTTTTGAAAAGAGAAGTTTAAATGTGCATATACCAATCTCACCTTTAATAGGAGACGTGCCAAATTATTATTAAACAGATTATAATATGATGATACGTTACTAAATTATGGGAGGCAAAAATATACTATTTAAATGGACGAGTAAAGTTGTGATAAACTCATTAAAATTTATTTATACGGTAGTTCATATTATTCAGTTATATATCTCATTAAAGATATTTTCATTACATTTCATTTAACATTTTACTTTTTCTAAAATAATTTTTCGTCATATACATTTTTAACATACTTTGAAATTTCCCTTAACTTAAAGTAAATATCTAAGTTGGTTCAAACAGTTATTATATTTTTGCAATAACATTTTCATGCATTAAACAAATTTTAAATTTTCATAATTTCAATCATAATTATCCTTTAATCTTAAATATTTGTAATCTTAAATATACTTATGGTTCAAGTATATACAAGTTTCATTTAAAAAAAAAATTATGAGTGTATTGAAGAATAATAATGGATTTTTGCAACCCAGAAAAATTGTCGAATATATTTGACGCTATTTTCTACTTAATTCAAGAAAAATTTACTTGATTTAAAGTTGCTTTTTGTGTGATGCAAAATATTTCTTTAAAAAAGTCTGTTTTATTAATTTAATGTTGAATTATTTGAGGAAAATGATGCATTGCTCGACGCACCACATTAATTAATATATCATTTCTTGTGCAAATAGATAACACAATATTGAGAATTGCCGAGAATCGGCTTAACAGGCCTACTATGCACAATACTTGGAATCTGCGAAGCTGCGTGCTTCAAATGTTCAGTAATTCGCTAACCGCTCTTAATTGTAATTGTTCCACGGTGAATTCCAGAGGAACCCGTGCAACCGCTACAAGAACACGAATTCCAGTGTTAACTATAATTTACCGAGTTTCTTGTTTATGCGACGAGTTTGATACATGCCGGATTTAGTAGGATGCGGGTTCTTTCATGTCCAAATATTATTATTTTTCACAAATATATGGACAAACCTACTTTACATCAAATAAACTACGCGTTAATTCGTTCTTACGTAAGAACATTTCTCCGCAGCGGATGTGTATTTTGTTGATACGTCATATTGTTTTTCATAATTTGCATATTAATAAATGGTACACTCGGCAGGGTTTCAAGAGGAATTGGCATGTACTTATAATAAATAGCATAGTATCCAAAATGCCTGCCAAAGTCACCTCATGTTTCCTCCTTCCATTTTATTTTTAACGAAGAGTTCTTTTAATTTATGACTTGCTGTACTTTTGTTTCGTAAAACAACAGCTTTTTTAACTCAAAATATATATATATTATTTCATACTAGAATAGCTCTACTTCAATTCATTTTTTGCATACTTTTTTTCGAATTATATTAGTATTTTAATAAAATATTTGTTAATAATATTTTTCATACACTAAAATCCACATTCATAAACAATTTTTATTTGTTTGAAATAACTTTAATAAAACTGTTGTTGTGTTAATAAAAACGTTAAGAATAATTTGAAACAAAGTTGCATTGATCTTGGCAAAGACAGGACAAAAAAGACGCAGTGGCGGGATGTTGCAGTATATTATTAATAACCAAGCCATGAGAACAGTAGATGTAAAACGGGTTTGCGTGTTGCGTAATCGGTATAATGATCGGCGATTCAATCGACGTATCGTCAAGATACATTACACAGCACGACATATGGCAGCAGATGCTATCCGCACTGTGATGCAACGCGGTGTTGATAAGCTCACGCTCTTCGCTCTGCCCCCCCCCCCTCCTTTCCCTGTATTTCCATCAAACCGATCCGCCTCACCTACTTCTACCCTTCGTCAAATTTTCCAATCACCCCCGTTCATTGCGTTCATTTCCTGCCTTGCCCAACCTCCCCTCTCTGTGCGCTCGTCAAGCGTCTGACAGCCAACGGAAGGGACATAATGCGAATACAAGCGAGGGCTTCGTCAGCCAACCGACACAGCCTAAGATACGGCCATACTAATTCACGCCATACGCTTCATTCGTACATTTTGCTAAAACTATCCTATCCTACAGCTTTCTAACCCCTCACACGAAGACAATATTTGCCCGTTATTAAGAAGGGACGATAATATTAGTTTTTTTTTCTTTTTTTTTTGACAAATTCCGATATTGGAATTAGACTTTTTTTAATTAAAAACTTAACGGTTATTTTATGTGTTCATGATAAAATCTTAATGTTACTTATTTATTAATGAGAACACTTGTTAAAAAGTACTTTATAAGGCATGTAATATTTCTAATTACATTGGAATATGAAAATAACATTTTCCTTTTTTTTTATATAAAATTAAATAATAAAATCGTGAAAAAAATTTTAGTAAAACGAAATAATTATTATTACTTTTTTAATAAAAACAATAAGTAAAATTATGCGAGAAATTTAAATATATATTTGAATAATCCATCTAGAGTTCCATATATGTTATGACGGAACGAGTCACATTTGTTGAGAACTATTTTAATTTCACGTTCAACTGATTATTAGCATAATCGACAGCATATGCTGATTATTTCGACCCATCGCGCGAAGAACGATCCGCTATTAAACACACGTCAGGAGCTTCGAGCGTACGTTCCAAATGAGAAACAAAACCAATTTTTAGCAGACTATACATCAGACCAGAATTTCGATTAACCCGATTAGTCGAAGCTGTCGTCTCGCTATATTCAACAATTAATCCCTACTTTTGATTCTATTTGTAGAAAGCAATCGCGATAAAATCCATTGCGTTATCTTGTTTAATTAACGTTTGTTAATTACATATTACCAACAGAATGGGTGAAAAATAATTTTACTTTTATTAAATGAAACATTACATTGTTTGTTTTATTCTGCACCGTAATAATAGTCCTGCAAAATATTGTATTACAATTTCAATTTGTATAGTTTTTTAACAACATTATTTGCAAAATACAATCATCTTATCATCCTATATTTCAAAAGAAAAAATATGAAACATAAATAACTTCATAATAATGTTAGGCAAAGTTAATAAAGCTTAATCGATATTGATATTGTAACTGCAGGTAACAGGACTAGCAAGAAAGAACCTTTCTCGAACAAGGCCCTGACGGGGTCTGGCTATAAATTTCGATATTATACCGACTCGACGTTCTTCCTCAGTGACGCAACGAACAATACTCTCACGAGAGATGTTAGCTTTCTTTTTTTTTTTTTTTTTTCGACGGCATATCCTTGGGGACCACAATAGGTCTACATCCTTTACGCAAAACTTTCCCCCAATTTCCTCGAGATTCTTATTCTTCGACTCGAATCAGCTTCGAGTAATTCAATTCAACCTTTGGAGGGTGAAACGTACAGATTTGTAACTATTTTTAGTTGAAAGTTGCTAACAAGTGCGCTAATCACGTGTGAAAACATTTCTAAAATCAAGCCCTTCCCAAGGCAAGCGCGCATTATGGTACGCCAAAACCAACCCCTTTGCCGGATATTTGTGTTGTAAATTGTACGGTGACGTTTCCTTTCTCGCTTACAAACTTTGCTTCGATTTTGGAGTTTGAAACTAAATATGAGGCGGATGATATATTTCAAATATTTTGATGATAAGCTATGAGTAGTTTCGAATTCAGTTAGCACTTTGAACATAACATTTGAATAATATTCTGAATATATCAAAAGTGTAGGCAAAACTAAGTTGTACCTTACTAATAATAATTTTTAATATCATTCAACAAATTTGTTATAATGAATTGTAAAAAACTTTGATAGTTTTACAATATTAGAACAAATTATTTCAAAAAAGTGTTGAAAAATGTATTGATAAATTGTTATAATTAATACAGAAAATTAATTAACATCTGTGTTTAGTGAAGTTCTTATGGAAAAAATATCAGCCAAATCGCAAGCGCAAGGTCGACCTTTGTTTCGCAACGAGGACATTCACTGTAAAAATATTAAGACAGGCCCGGGTGGAGATAAAATAATTTTTATTCGTCGTCGCCCATACCTTTAGCCGGATGCTGTGCTTTTTGTTCGCGGTCGCGCTCGGTGTATTTTTATTTCGTTAACAGAGGGACGCTATGCGTGGCCGGGGGATCGCTTCTCATTTCTCGTATTTTCCGTCGCGATAAATCACGAATACCGCGCGGCGGAAGGGCCGCCGAGCAAGCGATCCGACAGGATGGGGTGCCTGCATGTCACGTGGAAAATCCAAGCTGTACGCTCGAGCTAAGGAAGTTGCAGCAGATTCGCTTCTTTGCCTCTCGTTGTAACAAATACGTAAGACACTTTTCGAGTGTCTTACATTAGTGCATGCAACATTATTTTGCGTTCAACAACAAATTTGCAACTACTTTTGGCGGAGCACGTATACTTTCAGTTTAAGTTGGTTATAACATTTTCCGACTTTTACCATTTTATTTTAAATTTAATGTCAAATATATTACATTTTCATTACTGTAAGTGTTTTATAACATACATTTCAGTATCTAAGTAGTAAAATATTCAAAATTGCTGAAAAAAATACTTTTGAAATAAATTAATGACTACTAATAAGCTTTATGAAAATTTTACTTTTTTATAATTGCTTAGAAAACTACTAGTAACTAAAAATATTAATATTATATATAAATATTATAGTAAATATTTAATATTATATATAAATAATATATTAAATACTCTAAATTTGTAGAAAAAATATGAATTCTGAAAATATTAATAATTTTGAAACTATAATTAAATTTGCACTGTTTATATCTTCCTACATTCTTCTTCATTGATTACCGTTCTATCATCAATTTGTTGAAAAATAAAGAAGCTTTCAGCGTCCTATTTCCTGCGCACATTGATCAAGAACCTGATTTATCGATCTTAAATATACTTTTCCGTTTGACTCTTTCTTCCCTTCTGCTTTTCGTTTTTTCCCCTTTTCTCATTCACTCATTCCATCCGTTCACAGGTAGGACATCAAGAATCGAAGATATTATATTCCAACTTTTTATTCTCTACTGGTCTCCGAGTCCATTACGCAATGGAAACTTGGTCCGTATTGTTTTCGAACGTGAACTTCTTAAATTCGAGTTATTTTCGTCGTCGAGCGGCGGAAGATGGATGGCGCGTGGGTTCACGACTATATCGGCTGGGAAAAAGAGTCTGAACGTGTCAGTCGGCTCGCGCACTCCTCCTATTCCGTCCCCCGTTGGTCGCCAAATGGAAGAGAACTTATGGAGACGCGGCTGCTCGAGTTAGCGAATGCTTTGCTACTTCCAAACAGCGGCTTGTGACGCCTCCGGGGCGCCACGTCTCGTTATCCGCAAGATTTATGATGCGCTAATTGCACCGCAACGAACAACACTTCGACCACGTTACGCGAGAGCTGGACCCGAAAGCATCTTCGATATGCGATACGCCTTCAAAGCTCTTAAATATATTTATCAGTTGTCATGCAACACTTACTCAAAGCATAACGAGATGTTTCGTGAATTATTTGACCAACAGTTTGTACTTCAAATAAAAACAACCAAACTTTAATTCGATTTACGTGGGGATAATGTGAAGGTAAACTTGGATAATATTTTTTTGATGATTTAAACAAACAAATTGTGGACATACAGTTTTATTAGTAAGTAGGAAAAAATCATTTCATTCTCACATTTTGGAATTCTTCAATGATTTAATGACAATTTTTTTAAAGCAATTAAACATTTGTTATTCAATATTAAATACTGTAATGTAAAATTAAAACTGAAATTGAAGAAAAAACAAAAATTTTTATGATAAAAACATCCTATTATGCATCTATCTATAAATACTAAATGTCATTTTTGAATTAAATAATTAATATGTGTTCAAAAAATAAAAACCAATGCATAAATATGATAAGCATATTGGGAACACAATATTGGAAAATGTATAAGTGAAATTGAAAGAATTGACATTCAAAGACATTAAAAATTCGGTGTCTTAATGCAAAGCGTAATGTAGTTGCTAAAAAGTAAAGATTTTCAGGGTATGATTTAAAATATATGTCTCAATTTCTGTCTATTTTCGTTGTCATAATACTGCTATCAATGCGTGAAGGGTATTTGTTAGTATGAACAATCATCAAAAGTAAGCTTTTCATTGTATTTCATAAGCGGAACCTGTACTTGTTAAACGAGTAATTTAAATTCCTGCCACGAACGATGCGAGGCAACTCCCTACATGTCATAAATATTCTAAAATGTCCCTGCTTTACCTCCGAAACCATATCGACGACTTATGAACAACACAATCTTCTTGTTACGAACTGAAACAGTTCATGCATACACCCCGATATTCACCAAATAGTTTTTCATATTCCCCTACTCTTTGCAATTGTCGGTTCACGTGTATCGCAGCAACAAAGATTGCAAACTTCAATGAACATTACTCAATTTCCCGTGAACCATTTACGAAATAACGGGCCTGAGTAAATTTATAAGTAGCTTTCACGGCAATAAAGTAAGAAATCCGTTTTGCAATTTTTTTCGATTGCCAGATTATGGAATACGAAAAAAATTGTGATTCATTGAAGATGCACATTCATACTAATGTTGCTGTCAGGCTGAAACAAAACGGCTCTTATTATCGATGATGATAGGCTGCAACATAATGACCACCTATGGTCTCGAGCGCTTATCTTTGAGACAATTTTTCACACGTTGTATGAACGATGTCGTCATTCACTTTAGACGTTTTACCGACATTTTACGACTCCTTTTTGTCAAAACTTCAGCTATTAACATAATCGTATAATGTTGTCAATAAATCACAAATAAGGATTCTCAACACATAATTATCACAAGAGTTCTTTTTTTTTAATTTCCTTTTCGAATTTGTACAAGGTAGTAAAGCAAAAGAATGAATATTGCAACATTAATAGATGATACTAATTTCGTAGTTAAGGAGGCATTAATTATTCAATGTAGTATTTTAATTGTTTTGTAACGTTTGTATCGGCTCGTTACATTTTTGCCGCGTCATGCAGAAGGTAATATAACATCCATATTACCTGCGGCTAGTGTTAAGGAAGGTTACAAATGGTACAGTTCAACACTGTCAATTCCCTTTTGTCGAAGAATTTATTGCTGTGGTTTATGTTTGGAACATATTAAAGTAGATTTACTTGTATATAATTGTGCATGGTTTTATATATGATATTTTTGAGTAAGTTTTGTAAGTAATGGGACATGATTAGTTTCAAATAAATATATAATTTATTTTTATCATCTCAATTTTGAAATATACAATTTTTTTAAGAAGAAAAAGTTCATTATCGACAACAAAGAGTCACGATTAATTTATTTAGCCTTTTTGACATGTATTACTGATAAAGCGTAAAGAACATGTGTACTGATTAATGTCCAGCAATTGTCCACTTACAAGCATTTAAAAAAATACTTAGATGATTGCAGTTCGTAGGAGAATCAGCGTAATAGGTTGTCCGATGGGAATAGCGAGGAGCTTGCTCTTTAGTATTTACGAGCGCCATTGGAGACGCTTGAGGGTGGAGATTTTCACAGGGTGGACTAACGTATAGAAGCTTGCAGAGGAGAAAATCTCACAAACGTTCTGTCTGCCTCTTATTGCGCCGCTATCGATCCCGATGGTTTATTTATTTGCCGGATAAACGTCGTCCTTGTACCACTTTAGGCTTTGTTTTTTCTCCCAATTCTCCCCTCTTTTTGCCTCTAATTTGTCCTAATATATGTTTCCGTGTTGACAACTGAAATCTAAGTGCAAACTTGAGTATGAATAAGAATCAAAGTCCGATTTAAAAAAAATGAAAGAAAAAAAAACGTCTGTGCAGACCCTGGAAGATATACGACCAACTGTGGATCACTGGCGGCCATGTTTGTTTTGTGTACCCCACGTTGGGTGCCTTTTTTACGACGATTCACACGATTTCTTCCGCTTTTTGTTAACTTCTCAAGACGCACACGCCTGTGTCTTCGAATTCCGTAGTTGAAAAATATTCTCGGCAAGCAAAAATGTGTTGGTTTGTTCACGCTGAGTCAATTGTGCATAGGTAAAAAACTTGGTCTCCCACGATTACGGTCACAAATTATCAAAGGCCGCGAACTGCGGATCCTCTTTCGTTTTCTCTCGCTTAAAGAGAGAACTCTTTCTCGAGAGTTTCTAACAAAGGAACGTATTGGTTGATATCGACGTGTCGATCCAAGCACGATCATAAAGAGGAACATGTAACGCGCGTCTGGCATTCGAAGTTGTTGGTCAGCGGGCAGGATATCATCTGCCTTTCGTTGTGCTGAGGTATCTAGACGTACATTATATGTACTGGTGGGGGCGTCTATGGGGCAGCATATAATTATCGGCACGGTAATGGCGGCCATTAATCATAGGCGCTTCTCTCCCTTGGTCTTTCTATTCTCCTTCGATGGCTGCGGTTCGGCCCACGATGGACGATGGATGTGGATATGAAATTCAGCACGACCATTGGATAGAGCCATCATTTCACGCTCAAAATAATTGGATAGATGACACACTTATGTCCCAGAACAAACTCCAATAGTGGTGAGGTCGCTTAATTACTTTATGATGCCGTCAGTGACATAATATTCTATCTCTTTGATATCGCTCTTCTTTTATTTTTTAACCGCTTTTAGTGGGTTATAAAATAAAATTGTTGATTTGATTTATTGCTTTTCTTTCTTATTATATCTCATTTTTTATGATGACATTAAATTAACAGTTTTAGCTGTTCAAACAAAATTGCAATTAATTTTCTTATTTCGGTGCATAATCATAGTTTTTTATCATTTATTATTGGAATCCGTGAGACTACTTTTTATGTTTATATTTTAATTTGTTCACATTTCTATGCTTACACTAGATTGAGTTGTAGTTTTTAAACAAATTTCGATTAATTGTTATGAATTTTATGTCGCATAAATTAACAGTCCACAAAATATCTTATATTTATGCCAAAATTTTAGTAGAAAAACTTTCATCAACATGATTTTTAATTTTAATGTTTCTTCTTATTAGTTATAGTGTAAAAAACTCAGTATATTTTGTTCGAAAAATATCGGTACATTTTTATATCATTTTATTACTGGAAATAAGATGAGAATCTTTTTTTAGGTCAAAAATGATCGGTCTTGAAACGTGAGGAATTACGTAAACAATATATTATCGTAACTAAAAGCGCAAGGAAAAATTTCCGAATTAAATCCATGGCCAAAACAAAGACGTAAGCTTCCCCTTCGAAGTTCGGAATAATGCCGATCTCATCGATTCGATGTGTTTCGCTCACACGTGGTTTATGTTTCGACGAGTGACGTCCTGGCATCGCCGCGGGGGTGAGTCCAACCCTGTATATATCGACGAAGGGTGAAAAGAGGAAATGAGTAAGGCCACCTATGGGTGGAGAGGCTGAAGGCCGGGGCCAAAGGGGATATAGATCCGGTTTCGGGGTTTGCCGTGCGGCAAGAATTATGAGTTCAAGTCGAGTGAAAACGCACACGGATCAGTCGCTTTCCAGGAGTTTTGTCGATTTTGATCTTTTTATTTGGATTTTCGATTTCGAAAAAACTCAAAACAAAGTAACTTTTTCTTCAATTATTGTGGATTCTTCTTACGTTTTTGACACTTGATCATATGACGCAAATAAGACTAACTTGCAAGAAAAATATATAAATTTATTTGTATTAAAAAAAAAATTTCATAATCAGAAAATATGGCTGTTACTTTTCTAATACAGTCATATGCAACAATACATTATTTTATTATTCTATTATAAAAAATATTATCATATTTACAGATTTATAGAATAATTTTAATTATTATATAGTATTTTTATACACATATGTTTGGACTGATCAATAAATTCTGAAATGTGCATGAATATACATTTTGTATAGATTCAGAATTTCTGATAAAAACAAATAAATTACATAAGCTAAAATATGAAAATCTAAGTATTCGAAAAAATGCTAGAATAAATACTCAACATTCTTCGAAAATATCCAAATTTTTCGTTGAAGTAAAAAAACGACACCACTTCTGCAACTTTGGGAATTCCAACATTATAAAACGTGTGAGGCAGTTTTACGAGTTCTCAGGATCGAATTTTATAATACTCGTATAATTTTACTACTGGTATTATGTGACTAAAAAGATATTCATTTTCTTCCTCGTAAACTCATAATTCCTGTCAATTAATAGAGGACATAAACCTCTTTTTCCACCAAGTACGCTTTTTTGCATCTTAAAAAAATAATTCCCATATTTCTGTTTCCCGCGAAACTACAATTTAATTCTAACACCATAAAATCAAGTCTATCAAAAATACTTCTGCAAGGTACCTTTAAATTTGACAAAAAAGGAATAAGTAATCCCTTCTAACAGTTTCATTTTATAACCGCATATCGATCAAACTCGACTTAGAAAGAAAACATATTGTCATTTCCCAAGTTCGATCTTCATTTGCAATTCAAGTACCTTTTAACTCTCTTCCACATTTCTATCAAAAATATCTAAGACACATTGTATATTTTTGTATATTAACTTGATTATTAATTGTATCTGCTGAGTTATGAATGTTGAATTTGGGATAAAAATTGTGTTGATTTTGTGTATGTATTCTGGCAATGGCTGTTTGACGCAGGAATAAGACTAGTCTAGCCGGGGGTCGGGGAGGGGGATGAAGAACAGGGGGGCAACAGGAAGGGCTGTCGGATTCGACAGAAGAGCGAGGGGTTGGGCCGGGGTGCGCTGACAGCTCGACGGGAGGATACGCTTCTCTGCACACACGCCCGGTCTCACACACGCGTGCACAGACCAACAAACACGCGCGCACACGCACGCGTTTGTTTATCCCTCTCTTTCGCTCTGCCACCACTCGGGTCGAGCTTTCCCCGATTCGCTCCCTCGTTTGCACGCTCCTTTTCTCGCACGAGGTCTCTTTTTCTTCCTCCTAACTCCCGTGCGCGCCAGTCGTCATATTTCGTGCGGCCAAGTTTCGACACACAAATCCCGACTGCGTCCACACTTTGACGTTTCGCTTCGACCAAAAGTTCAAACTCTCGGCTCTCAACAAGTTTTACACGGAATAAGAAGAAGCAAACAAAAAAAAGCGCGCTCATTCTCACGCTTCTTTTCTCATTCATGAAATCCACGTACCACAAATGGATACCAACAATTTACATGAAAAGGAAGGAAACTTTTATTTTCGAAAAAGTAAACTGTTCAGCTTACAAATTGTTTATTGAGTTTTGAGTGTTACTAACAAATAATAAGGTGTTTCTTTTGTATGCATAGTTTTTTTTTGTCATGACAGTCTCATGACACATACAAAATTAATATAAAGTGACATTTTGGAATTTCAATGACGTAATTGAATATACGTAGGCTTATCGCGAGTGTTGTTGGGTTTTCTTTTACTGGTGCGAATCTAGGGATAATCGGCACTTCTAATTGACACCTGTGTAAATGTAGGTGGCGTTATTTGCACAGTTTTGCAACGACGATAAAGCCACGCGTCGAGGCGCCTCCGTATTTCTTCGCTGCGTGTTTGTGAATGTTAATTAGCCGATAGACGGCACGAAGAGACCGCGTGGTGAACGCGTGGTTGCGCGCGTGTGCGACCAGCTATGGTGTTATGTGATCATGTCTGTGATCTCAACAACGACAACGTCATTGCGCAAAAATGGTGAGTCTCAGTTTGAGGTGGAATTGCCGAAATGCAAATGCTGATGCACGCAAAGTCATTTAGAAGCCGCCCCACGGGGTGAGATTTAATTCCAAGCCGACAGTGTTCTTCAAAACGTTTATGAATTATTTATATTCGCCTGTCCTCACGTATCGATTATTTCGAGCTACGCAAGTACATTAATAAGCAATAACCCAGCGAAAATTTCAGCGATTAGTTGTTATTAATAATGCATAATATTTTTAAATATTTGAATGATATAAAATAATACAAACAACAAAGTTTCTTTTTTTACAGTTAATATTCGGATTTATGATTAGCTCAATTTACCACTACAAACAGAAATATTTTTATATTTTTATGGATTATATATTTTTTATAATACTTTTGTTTGAATGATATAAATGCATTATATCTAAAAAATATTGTTTGTAAAATGAGTAATCGAAAAGTAGTAGATGCGAATTAATTAGAGTAGAAAATGAAATGGTATTAGTTTTACTTAATATTACACTTTGGATATGATACTTTACAATTGTAAATTTTATTTTAATTTTAAATTTTTAAATGTTTTTACATTAATATATTGCTTTTTGCGAACAAAAAATAATAGCAACAATAATAATGTAACATTTATTAGTGTTACATGTCGTATGATGTAAACGTGAAACGAAAAACAAATATTGACATTTCTGAGATAACTGAATGAAACATTTCATTAAATATTACAGTCTTACACTTAAATCTTCCAAGAACGGCTTTTCATTTTAATGTATTCGCAGTTGAACTTGATATGCGTTTAATAAAATAATAAATAGACAATTTTTGTATTTCTTAAGCAAGCAAATTATCCACATATTTTTTTTATATTTTTATGTTTAATCATATTTCAGTTAACTAATTAAATTATTACATTGCTTAATCATTTTTATCTATTTTAATTTCATTTCACCGATTCTAATTTCATAGTTAAAGTATCAAGATATTATTTATTTTACATGAATTTAATTTTGTAACATCATAAAACAGTGACGGAGGAATTTGATAAAGTTATGATAGAAGCGACATTACTGTTTGATCGGTCTTTAAACACGGAGTCAATCGCTTTAGCAAATGCGACACACCCAGGTTATCTAAGAATAAGATCTAAAAAGTGGTAGTTAAGCTTTTCGTGATGCTCCTTCCGGCGGTTTTATAAGTAAACTGAGCAAGTTGGTAGCGAAGGACAACGGGTTCGCCTCATTACCTGTTAGAGATAACAAAGTCGTCATTTGTAATGATATCCGATCGTTTACAAGATCTGTTGTCGTTTTTCTGGAGTCGCGTGCGTGAAATTTATTCATTCATGCCGAAATAAAATTGAACAATCAATTTTTTTTCTCTCAAGCTATATGAATCACTTTCATCACTTACATAACTTATGATGATACATTAAATTTTATTTTGAGAAACGTTCATTTATCTCAAACTTATTACTGTTTCCTTTTTATATATCTCAAATTTCTAATCACAACATATTGATTTTATTGCTATTATTTTAAAATTCAGGTGAATATTTTTTTAAATTGTATAACTTGATTATATTTATTTCTAAAAATCAATTATTACTATAAACTTTATTCATATAAAATCTTTGATCTATCCATTATTAATTTGACTCATTTTCAATTCATTTCTTAATATGAATTTAAACTATAAAAGCAAAAAAATGAATGAAAAAAGTTATATACATAGTTTTCACTTCGCACACGCCTCAATTCCACAAATCATTAGAGAACATTTTTAGTAACAATTATGGAAGTACCATTTTTTCGCGACTAATAAATCATGTTCGCGACTAGCGTGTTACATACATATCGGGTGTAGGGTACAGGGTTGGCGGAAGGAAAGGGGAAGTGCAAAGGGAGGTTGAATGTACACTATTCGACGGTTTGCTATGAATGGAAAACCTTTTCCGATTATGCTTTTATGTGGTCGAATTATTTATGGCCGATCGAATGATTATCGACACGCGATATGGTTAACTATTGTACCAGAAAAAAAAATTGCTCGGCTTCGTTACGCTTTGACTCGCGTCGTGATTAATATGATCATTTTATGAACTTCTTTTTTTTCTTCCGCGTTCTTCATAATAATAATAATCGAATGAAAAATATTGTGTTCTGTTGTGATGATCCCATATAGTAACATTGTAAAATATAAAACGAATGATTAATTATCTATGATAGCAATCATAGTAGATGAACGAATGATATTCATTTGTCTTTATGATCAACTATTTCAAATTGCTAATATGAAAAAACGTTACACTGATTACAATCACAAAAGTACCTTCTCGTTTCATTTTTAATGTTTTAGGATGATAAAGTACTTTCTTTCCACAAAAATCTGATGCCTCAATTGAACCTAACTAATCCCGTTAAGTTATGCCTAAATTTATGACTCCCACACTTTTGCAATATCCACAAGTTTATTATTCAATTTCATATTTTATTCAAACTTATATTAAATACAATGCAAAATCGTCATAGTAACTTAGTCTTATAAGTCTCCAGAAGAAATTCAATTCAGACGCTTCTCCCCTTCTTTATCTCAACGCAATATTTGCAAACGTTAGGAATATAAGTTTATAAAGCATTTGAGCGCAAACTAAATAAGTCTGGGCATGATCTTGGTCGTTGGTCGATCCCTAATTTAATTAAGTACGAATGGTTCAGTGACGCAAGAGCCATCAGAGGGTCGAACTCTCTCACTGCATGATATCCAAGATACGCTCAAAGTATCACAATCTCGCACAAAACTTTGGACGTTCGGCTGTTGGCTTTATCGGCAATATCGCAACTCGGTATCCTCTGCCGCTGAAGGTGATTCTATTGCAGTCTACGAACCGAGGCTGAAAACGACGTAGAGGAGGAGTTCGTCGAGCAGGAGAATGAGAAGGAGCAAGGGAAGGAGAAGGGGGGGGGGTGTCCGGGGAGTCCCCTTTGTTCGCGGCGTCGGATCCGTAGAAGCCACCCTCTACGTATATTCACACTCGACAGGAGAACGCGTTTACGTATACTCTCTTACACATCCACACACAGACGCACTCATACATTCATATATATACATACACATATATTTATACAGGCGCATTTGCAACGTAAACGTGTACATACACACGCGGGTTTGCACGCTTGCACTGTGTACTTCCGACCCTCGGTGGCTGCTGAGCGTCGCGACGCCTCATTCCTCCCTGAAAACCCGCGGCCTTTGTGCTCTTGTCAACTTGTCAAACTTCCCCACCCCGAGCTTCTGCCCGGATCCAATACGACGAGCGCGCCTCTTCTCGCCCCCCTCTTCCTACAGTCGTGTCGTTTCCCTTTCATGATCTTTCGTTTTTGTCTCCTTCACCGCTTTGTCTCTCTTTCTCGGGTCTCCGCGAGAACCTGGATACATATTCGTTCAGACTGCTTTTTTTAGCGACGTTCTTCTGTTGCGCTTCTCGTCTCGCTCTCGCTCTGTCTTCTTGCGTCTGTCTCTTTCTAAGAATATTTATCTTACGCGGGGTGATTTCGAGGTGCGTGTTTTTTTATTTTAATGCCCCAAATGTTAATGACTCTGATAAAAAGTTATATCCGAGGTACATGGTTTTTGGTTAAGGTAAAAATTATCATATCCGAGGTGCGTGTTTTTTTATTTTGAAATTGAAAATGACCATATCCGAGATGTTCCTTGCGAATGATATGATTTGTTATTTTTGTAAGAATTGCGTTACAACTTTTTGATTTATATTTTATGTTATGATTAATTATTTTTGTTATTATGTTAAGAAAATATTATCATTATTATTATAAGTATAATAATTAGACGATTATAATTTGTGTTGTTCATATATTAATAATATATAATAATATATTATTAGTAATATTAATAGTAATATTACTAATTTTATATTAATATTATAAAGTAATATTAATAATATATAATAATATATTATTAATGTTATAACAGAAACTTTCAGTTTCATGAAAAAGTGAAAGCAACTTTTTCAGCTGTTTAAAATATTCTTCTGACAAAAGTGTATACAGTATAATTCTTTCGAAGATTTATATGCTACATCTTCGTGGAATGACGAAGTCCTACTCCTATTATATTATATTTATATCAAATACGTAAATTGATTTTTTTATATATATTTTTCATGACATCGCGTGTCCAACTCTGGCCAAGGTATCATGATGATGTTGCTTGGTGGGGAATTGAAAAGAGGCAGCTGTCTGGAGGATTGTCCAATATTTTCATTAGGGAGCCATTTTGAAGACCGGCATCGGACCCCCAAAACGAGTAATTTACGTTCGTCTAAGAGTTCTCGTATAAATAACCGGTGTTGGTCAGTCTAGCACATATTTTATATTGAAGCTTCCGAAAGCGCAAACCAATAAATATATGTACGTCACATATGCCAGCATCTGAACTGACAGTGTCACCTCCTTACAATCGTAAATAATTCTCATCTCAAGGGACGAAAAATTTGTGTATTAATCCAATAGAAACTCGCAATTGATTGTCCCAATTCTGATATTTATAGAAGTCTTAATTATATATACTAAGACAAATTGTAATTAATAAATTAACAACAATTAATATAATAGCAAAATAAAACTTGTAATTAATGTTGAATGCTAATCAAGTTAAAAAGACTTTTGACAAAAAATAAAAAGAAAAATGAAGAAGCGGGAGATCAAAGGTGGACAATATTCGGTCACTTCTAGCTGGATACACTTTTTCGTCGCGAATCCGCGACAAAGATTTAATTAGCGTGGCGACGTCTGGTTGGCCGTTAACGCGTCAACGATTTTAATTCGAGTCGACGCCTCTGACCAAGAGTGGCTTCGAATATAAATTCTCGGGGCAATGAATCCGCGACGAGGTATGTGGAACACGAATATTCCGCCCGATTCCTCAGCGCACATACACTGGGTATAGTATAGTCTGAGACTTGCAACTCCGTCGCGAAAATCGCCTGGGTTTCGTTCTGAAAGAGCGAACCGCTTTGCCTGATTTACGGGGTGGCGTCAAAACTTTGCACTCTCGTGTCTCTCGCAACCCTTGTCATTTGTAATTTTAGGGCGCTCCAGTGCATGTCTCTCGAACTTCCTTTCCACTGCGGATACGCTTCTGTTGATTAACAATTTACGATTAGAAATGTAGAATTTATTTGAATAACTCTAACAGAAAATTGTTTAAATAACTACGTTACTCGAGTCAACATTCATCCTATATATCATTAACTTGAATTCGGAAAAACATATTTTTTCCTTACGGCTTATTTTGATTACATTAATTTTATTTCGTTTTTATTAGCATTTTTTATTGTAGTATCATTTTTCTATTTATTTTATAATTGTTATACAATTATTAAAATAAAGAGACAGCACCAACACAAATTAAATTGAAAATTAAAACTCAAGTTATATGTAAATTTGTGTTATAAAGACATTTTATATGTCGCAATTATACAAATTAAAATATGATTTTCTTAAAAAAAATGAGATTTAAAAAATGGACGTTAGGCGGCAAATTAGAGAATAATGGACATAATGACATTAGATGGAAGAAGTTGCTTTGCATTCAGAGCTCCGTATAAAGCCAAACTCAGCAGTAGTACCACCCACATATGCTTAAATTATGAATTATCCCGCTACGTATCCACAGCAGCTCGTCCCTCTGGAAAATAACTAGCGTGCACCATGAATCCTAATTACCCGCTTTAAAGCACAAGAACCGTGTTACATGTACACATCTAATATGATTCGAAGGGTCTCCGTCGTCACGGCTTGTTTAAACATTAACCGCGCTATACAAAAAATGCCACTTCAGCGAAAAGTTCCGAGCGACCCTTGCATTCGCACAAGCCGAGTGAATTTTGTTCGCTCACTCGTAACATTGTTGTCTTGTTTTGAAGTTTTGAACATTTTGAAGCAAAAAGGAAATTAAAACGGACAAAAAAAGCGAAAAATGACGTAATTGCGTCATTGGCTAACGAATTCCAGGTGCCCGGCACATATGGAAAGCGTGAAGCTTCAATAGTTGGAAACGTTCGGTTAAAAACGTCCAACTTCCATCAGCAGAGATAGCATGAATGTTGAAATAACTTTCAGAGGATGTCGCGACACAAAAAGCGCCGAAACTTCTTCTATTCATAACGTACAATATATTGGCCTTTCACCAAAGAATCCTGAGTGGAATCTGCAGTTTAGTTTATTTGTCACAAATTAGACAGGCGTGCCAAGTTCGCCATTTTGAATTATGTCTCCAGCGGGGCTTCATTGAATAAACGACGAGGCTCAATGCCACGCATAACATTAATGAGAATTTCCGTACGAATCGTTCACGTCTCGAAACCGCTGTCGTTGTCGTTATATATAAAAATGATGATACCCAAAAAGTGTCTTCTTTTCGCTATTGGATCATAAATCTAGAAAGAAGAAACTGATAGATGGTTATCACGTCGTGTTTTTCGCACCAAGTTTTGCTCAATTTCTCTCCTTCGATGAGAAAGAATGCTCTTGTTTTAGAAGCTTCCAAAAGTTGAACACATTTTCTAGCAAGTCTTACGACTATTATTCAGAAGTTCGCGCAGAGTCTAAATTAGTTAAATAATGCTTAATCTCGTACTTGGCAGTGTCTCAGCCGACACAGAACTCGATCGCGTGACGCTCTTGGCAATCATCGAGAGTTTCGTTTCCGTGCGATAAATCGCATTCCACGTGCGAGTCCAGTTGCGACTTGTCTCACCCGGTATTCCTGGCAATATCGTAATTATATCCGAACCTTGTTGCCGTTACATGTTCGCGTATCGTTCAACATTAAAATTTGCTCACAAGAGCTCCGTCCTAATTATATTCCGATGAAAACTGCGCTTCCAAGTTTTCATTGCATTAACGAGATAGATAGAGCTAGCCTAATTACTCGTGCCATGTTGCTCTAACATTTTTACTTCAAAAATATACCTCGCTTTAATTAGTTAAAATTACTTTCTTCGTTTAAATTATCACAACTAATAGTTAATTTTATATCACTGAAATTATATGAACGTAAATATAATAAATTATATGTCATTTTTAATCAATATGTCTTTTTTAGAAATAATTTTTAGTTTCAAAACTAACTTCATATTTATTTGTACATATATATAATTTATATTTGTTATTATTTATTATTAATGGTTTAATTTTACTTGGATAACATTAGGTATATTCATTTTGATAAAATCGTACATATTCATAATCATACGTACGTTTGTAGAATATAATTTACAACACATCTAAAACAAGACTAACTTGTTTAACTTAAAGTAAAAGAGTTTATCAGCCAAAGTATTTCTGTTTTCCTGAAGTAAAGTGTAAAATAATTCCAATAAATTATAAAATGTACGGCTGAAAATTATTAATTAAGAGTACTATTAAAGCTTACGTATACTTTTATGAAGAACTATTTACATAGATATAAGTTATTTAGTGTAATCATTACATAAATGTAATTACTCTAATATTTCACATCATTATTTCAAATAAGTAGAAATGAGTAATTTGATTATAAATCTCATACATATTACAGTTCATTATTAAAAATCGACACATCGTAACATAAATAATTAAATATACGCATATAATTATTTCTATCTTAATAGTGAAATTCATATTAAATTGTAGGAAATATTAATTAGTATTTAATGAATTAATTTAAATTGTAATATGTTTTACGTACTAAATATATTTCAGTAAATATAAAACAAAGAAAACTTATTTTTATACAATCAACCATATTTTGTATGTTAAAGTTAAAACTCGTAAAAATACATTTTCTTGTCATGTATGTTTTAAATTTATGGTTTCAAAAACAAAAAAGAGCAAGCATATTTAAAGTTACGCACTCTAAATTATCCAATTCTTCTAAATTCTGTATGTGTTATTTTCTACCGAAGTACGTGTCTTTTTTTAAACGCAACCTGAAACCACGATTCCGAAAAGGCCCGAAATCGTGGATTTTACGGCATTATGAAATTCGACTAAACGCGACGGTGAATCCAAAACACGATGTTCCGAGTCTCTTTCATTGACAGTGTTTCGTTGAGTGGAGAAAGCGTTTCCAGTTTGATGCGGAAAAAAAAGAAATTTCGGGAAAAAATGTGAAAGTCGGTGGCGTTTGTGGAGAAAAACTGGAGCACCTTGAGGGTCGGAAATGACGAAAGGTGGTGGACCACCTGGGTCGTGTATTATGCAAAACGAAATCGGCTGACCTGCCGCATTTACCCGAGGAAAACGCTTGCCAAAACGTCCACTGATCAAAGGAGTAGTAACTTGACGTGATAAATATCCCTTCATTATTTAAACCTTTTAAGCATCAATCCAGATGGATTTCAGTGGCTCGTTGATATATATTGCTACTCAAATATCACAACTGTGTTTACACAAAGTTAATTTGACATGGTTTCGTCAATTTAATGCCTCGAAAGGATTTCCACATCATTTTTCCCTGTTATAATATTTTGAAAACATACAATTTTTCATATTTCTCCCTCGCTGCTCCAATTTTTCATCTTTCAGTTTTTCTCGGAACTGTTCTCGACGCGATATCAAATTAAATTCATCGCAATAAAGCTTTAATTTACTCATATAAATCATCAGTGTAGTTATGTTTCACGCGACAATGTGAATATTTTTGAGGTCGGAAAAAAAAACGTGAAATAGGCCGAAGATGCAAATGCGATCATGAACGAAGACACGAGTTCTTTCATAAATCTTGAACCGCAAAACCGTGTTGGATAGCGGTTTGGATGAAGAAGTAAATTATTTAGTCATGAGAGTATATCTGACAAGCGGGACGTAGAAGTTCGTCAGTGATGAATTGCTTTTCGTAATTTACTTATTGCGCATGACGCGGACGATTTTGGGAGTAACTCAGGCGTATAGAGTGCGATAAGACGAACTACAGTAAGTTGACATCGGTCTGCGCTATTATCTCATACTGATTAAACTTTACATTCTTTGCTTGCATCGTGTGAAATAAGCATGTACTTTAGATCAACTTCATATAAATAAATAAATTATATATATATATTTTTTTAATTATTATTATATGCAAATAATTTTATATAATTTTATATCAATATTTAGTAATTCAAAAAGAATTATAGCTAGAAATAATATCTAAATTATAGATCATAAGAGATAAACTCGTAATTCTATTTCAAAAATACTCAACAAAAGATTTCAACTGAAACTGACAAGAATGTAAAAAATACACATTTTTTTCTCCCTTGAGATGAAAATTAAATTTCATCTCAATTTCTATTATAATTTTAGAAAATGTTTGAACTGCTTTAAATGAATAATTTCGAATCTTAAAATTATTCATTACAAAATAGACTTAATGTTTCATTCTCAATGCTAAATATTGCATCTAGGGTTTTTATTATTATTATTAAAATATTATTATTAAAAAAACAGTCCAACAAACTGTCACTGAATACGAAACAAAATGTGCAATAATATGTGTGTAATGAAACGTCGCGCGATATTGCAACACTTATGGCGTTTGCGTGGGTAACGCTGGGATCTGGTAAGTAGATGCAAAAGGACGGTTGGCGTATTTCCATATCTTGATCATGCTTCATCGTGTACACGCGGTGACCGATACAATGCTGGTATAACGTTTGCGAAACGACGACGGCTCGCGCTTTTAGAAATGCGAAAACATTGAGTCTGACATGACACGCAACTTGGCTTAATTGGTTCTGACGACCATTATATATACACATTGGTTTACAAATTTAGAAAAGAAAGATTGTAAACACGACGTTGAAAGTAAGAAAGTTGTAAAGGTCAATTAAAATCACGATGAAAATTTACGGCGCATCTTCCACCCAATTAATGTGATGTACTTTGTGCAATATTGCCTGCATTGTGCCAGTTGATAAACATATTTTTATCATGATTTTCAAATCTTGCGTTAAATCGAAACAAGTTTTATTATAATTTTATTTTTACAAGGTATGAGATTTTGAAAGCTGACACGACGAAAAAAAGTAGAACACGACAACGTGTTTCCGCTGATAATTTCGTCGGAAAGGTGAAAAATAAGCGAAACATAAAGTGAATTAAAGTAAAACGCCAGGCAAAAAGGAAGTGCGACTACGGTCGGTGAAAAAAAAAATTTTATCTCGTCGTTTTTCAGTGAATAAAAAAACGAAAGATAAAGCTTGTTCAATTCGCAAGCTTTCCAATCCAGCGCGTATCTCTAACGATTTTTTTATTTTTTTTTATTTTTGTCACTTTTTCGGTATTTTCCTTTTTCCGTGTCAGATATGACAGGTACACAAACGATAAATCCATCGCGATAACTTTGCAAAATGACCGATAAGGTAGTAAAAAATTGTACGAAAGTTTCCTGTTAACGCAAACGATAGTAAACATTGAATTCACAAGATAGGTTTTGCAGTTATTATCGAGCTTAGAACTGAAAATATGTATTGGCGGTGACGTAATCGTTCTGCTCGATGTAGACTTTTTGTCTCTATTTTTCGAATTCGAGCGGAAACGGTCGTGTGTTTCCAAGTCAAGGTTAACGTCAAGCGGAACGAATCGAAACGGCACATAATTTGTTATGGTAAAGTGTGCTTTTTATTATTGCAAATTATTTGTTCATTATTAAAGTGAAAACCGTAATTTGTATTAATAGAGAATAACGAATATAAGTCCTTAATGATTTAATATCACTTTTAAATGCATTCATAATTTTAATGAGAAATTGTTTTTTTTACATTCATTAAATTTTTTAAATTAAGTTTTTATACATTTATTTATAATAACTCTGATAGCCATCGTTTCCCACATGATCGAAAATATATGTCAAAATATAAAAAATATATATTTTATATACTTGACAAATACATATATATATGGAATATATTTTTTATGTATTTTTAAATATATAAAAAATATATTTTCGAAATATATTTTCAGCAAATATATACTAAATATATAAAATATATATTTATAAATATATTTTTATATATTTCATAAATATATATTCCAAATCTATTCTAAATATAAACAAAATATATTTAAAAATATATTTCTTATATATTCCATATATATTTTCCATATAATCGATAAATATATATTTTCAGATTATTTATAATATATTTAATGTGTATGCTGAGATATATGTCAAATATCTGTTGCATATATTTTATAAATATATCTTACAAATACATTTTCTATGTAAGCAAAATATATTTCAAAATGGATACCATATATATTTTTTATATATTCAGTAAATGTATATATGTTTAGACTATTTGCAATATACTTGAAATATATTTTAAGATATATCTTAAATATATTTTCCATATATTTGATAAATACATTTTACAAATACATTTGAAATACACATAAAATATATTTTAAAGTATATTCCATATGTGAAAATATATGTGCAAATATACTTAGAAATATATGTGAAAATATATGTGAAAATATACTCGAAATATAT